>JAIZAY010000027.1:0-215000 GCA_029531755.1 Holothuria leucospilota
AAGACTGAGTTGAATAGGTCCAAAACTGGTCCCATGGAAAATATGTGGAAAATGGGCCCTGTACAAGAAGCTTGTTGACCCTGTGGGCAATGACCAACAGGCTTTAATTTTTTTAGTGAGGAAAGGTATACATTTGTTCTTAATATTTTCAAAAAAGTGTATGTTCTAAATATCAGTCATGGTTAGTGAGGGGAAGAAGGTGAGTATAATATACATACAAGTCAGAAAGAAACTTGGCAGAAGCCATGGGAAATCATATTTGCGGGCCCACAAATTTTGAACTGTATACGATGTACCTTCAAAACTCAACACAAGGTGGAGAAATATGCAATATTTATTACAAATGCTGTCAAAATCATGAAACGTATTCTAAAAGTAAAATTATGAGTAAACCTAGAGGGCTTGTCCCACCACACTTGATTCCGTCTCACCACAAAAATGTCGAGCAATCAACATGACTACCCAAAACACCGCATTGCCTTTTTTGCACAAAGAAGTGTCACTTTCATTTATAGGTGATAGTGTAAGACGTTTCAATAAATTTTTCAACTTTCGGAACACTGAAAAAAAAATGTCAAAAAAATGTGGTGGGACGGAATTGGACAATTTCATTTTTATTTTTACTATCTATGTAAAAAGTATCTTTGGTATTTTTCCATTGCATAAATTGTGTTTACTAGGGAGCTTTGACACAGAAAAGGAAACGCCTTCAATTTTCATATAGATGTTGTTATGTCCTTTTTTCCTAATTCCGTCCCACGACATTCTGAATGTTCAATTTGCTGCAATTTGCATCTTTGAATGACAACATCTCACTGATTATGCAATTAATCGTAACTTTTTCTTCAGACTACATAACATTGGGCTGTATTCAACCAAATTGACATTGTTCCATTTTTATGTTTGGTGATGACCATTTTTGGTTTTGGCCGCTTTGACCTCCACCAAAAACAATAGGTTTCTTCCCTTACCATAACGCATCTACATACTAAGTATGAAATTTATCCAAGGTTTATACCTTGAGATATCGTGTAAACAAGGTTTTCAGGGTTTGACCCCAGTGACCCCAGATGACCGTTGACCTCCATCAAAAACAATGGGGTTTTCCCCTTACCATAACGCATCTTCAAACTAAGTATGAAATCTATTTAAGCTTCCTAACTTGAGATATCGTGTAAACAAGGTTTTCAGGATTTGACCCCTGGTGACCCCAGATGACCTTTGACCTCCACCAAAAACAATAGGGTTCTTTCCCTTACAATAAGGCATCTCCATACTAAGTATGCAGTTTATCCAAACGTCTTACCTCAAGATATCGTGTCAACAGGGTTTTCAGGGTTTGATCCTGGTGACCCCAGGTGATCTCCATACTAAGTTTGAAATTTGTCCAAGCTTCCTACCTTGAGATATCGTGTAAACAAGGTTTTCACCCCTGGTGACCCCAGATGACCGTTCACTGCTTTCAAACACAATAGGATTCTTTTCCTTACCATAACGCATCCAAATTCTAAGTATGAAATTTATCCCAGCCTCCTAACTTGAGATATCGTGTAAACAAGGTTTTCAGACTTTGACCTCTGGTGACCCCAGATGACCTTCGACCTCGCCCCAAAACAATATGGACAATTTACTCAATATGGGGAATCGACATGCTAAGTATGACATCCCTTGGCGCTACCATTCTTGACATATCGTGTAAACAAGCAAAGCGCCACATACACACATGCACACATACGCACACTCACTGCCTTACGGGGTCCTGATCACAGGACCCGCTAAGGAATTCACGGGATTTCCCCATCAGCGGAGCTGCCCGCGAACTAGGCCAGTAGATGCACATAGCTTGAGGGTGGTTTATTTTCCAAGGCAGGCACGTGCAGCCGCGCGTGACACGTTTCACTTGTCCGAATTTTCGGGTAGCTACTCGCAGTTTCGAGCCGCGCGTTAGCAAGACAAGACGTGCGAGCCCCGAGTTCTCACCGGCCGTCCAAGGACATGTTTGTGAGACATGTTTGTGAGTGCACACACACACACACCCACACACACACACACACCCAAGTCGATTTTACATACAATCCGAGGATCTCATTGTTATTTCCTTTGTATTTACTTCCTTAACCCTAACCTTGACAATAGACTCTCTATTGTTCAAACTTTCGAGGACTTGACAAATCTATTGAATTTCCTTCAGAGGACCTCAAATCCATTGTTCAGGTCCTCAGTCTGATAGGAAAACAAGTTCACACTCACACACACACGGACACGTTTTGAACCCTCCCTCCGTTATGGACTTTTGGTCACCCTGGGGTACCCCACCATGGGTTAGGACTTTAAACTAGTAACTTGTGAAAATTAACTGTTACCATGGCAACGGTTGTTATTTCTGCTGGCATTGCCGAATATAGCTCAACAGGTCAAGTGACTACAATATCTCATCCTCCTCACGGAGCGATGAGATAATAAAATGAGGTCCTCGGTAAGTGTGAAAAAACTGTGTGCGTGCGCGTGTGGGTGAAGGTGTGTGACAAGAGATAGGGTATCTAACCTACATGTGGAAGGAAACCTAATAAGGTTGTACAATCTCTTTTAGTATGAAACAAATTCATTTAGCATTTTTATCCTTGTGGCATGTGGCCCAACAAATGATCAGTTAAGAGTAAGGTTGAGTAAGGAAAGCTTGCAATGCTATCTTACAGATTAGCCCCTTCACAAAAACACAACTATAGTATGGGAAAACAACTTTCATAACGACTGGACTTTGATTAATATTTCTCGTGACGTGATAATGCAACATTAAGTTCCTCTAATACAGTGGTTCCCAACATGGGTGTTATCACCCCCTGGAGGCATTTTTTTCAACTCATGGGGGGATGAAAGCTTAGGGGGCTGCAGGGGGAGGGGGAACTGTGAAAAAATGAGGTACTCAAATTTTGGCGGCACCTTACAAGATTCCAAAAGTTACTCATATTTATGCGGGACCTTACAAGATTCAAAATGTTTTCTTTCACCTGAGCCCTCAAATTTGTTCGCAAACAAAGGATATAAATGAAGTGAACACGTCGCAGGTGTCTAACATTCCCTACCCAGATACACTACACAGTTTGTGGATTACCGTTATTACCAAATGTCACAAAATCGCATCTAACAGTGTTAAATTTCATATTTCCTGGCGAGACCCTCATACTTATATCAGTGGCAATGAAAGCGTCCCCCTTTCACCTCGAATGTAGTTTTCCCCTTGTCCATAAACATGACGTACAGACATTGTAGGTAACTGCAACATAGCCTAATATATTTTTGCAATGAACTATAGAATAAAACTTAAAATGTTGTCAAGAGTTTTCAATGCGCCAATTTCGGCTTTCTCGTTATTTCTATCTGTGAGACAACTTTTAAAGACCGTTGCGACCCCTACCATCCCTTTTCCTTCCACCCACTAGAAAAGTCCCTTGCAGTATCAATGGGTACTTTCTTGAGTCACTCCTGAAATACAAACTGGTCTTAAGGTGGATTTTCATAATTTCTGTAGTGAACATCTGGACGTTGCCCTGGTCCCTGTTATGTGCCCTTAGGGCAACGATCCATGCCTTGACGGGGCCCTGGCATCCGTTAAATTCCAAAAGATTTTCCACCCCTGACCGTGATCAAGCCTTCATGCTTCCATAAATCGTGGGTAAATTGAAAGATTTGCCATCTCAAAAGGGATTCGCCCACCCTGCACTGCTAGTTTGCTACCTTGGGCCGGACCACACGTAAAAACGATGTATGTGTAGGCCAACCCTTTCTTTCATCCTTTTTCATGCTTTTATTATTGGCGTTTCATTCATAGCAATATACTATGCTACTAACGGGGAGGGGGTGTCTGACCCGAATCAGTGAAAGATGGCGGTGAGCTGAAAAATGTTGATAACCGCTGCTCTAGTTGAAGACAGCAACTGTCATATTTGGAAACTCAGGGGTGTCTCTACCCTAGTACAGGTATTTTTACAAGCCAGAATACAGAAACTGATGAGGCATAAGGGAGCAGAAGAAAGCGTTTTGTGTTATGCTAAAAGCCACCCCTCAGCTTCATCCCCCCTTTCTCCGAAAAAAAAAATGGAAAAACACGCGGGAAACGTTTGCTGTTGCAGAAAGGCCAAGGAGTTGTGATAGACCATGTCATATGTGATAGGCTAATTACATGCTATTTACAAATTTAGTTGCAATCGTTTCTTCATTCATCAACATACTTCTTCCGTCTCATCTAGTCTGAATCTGTGCAGGGAGTTGTTACGGCTGATTCAATGTACGTCGAAACCTTAAAGACCAGCTTGGGGTACTTTACTGTTCTGTGTAACGTAAACAGTGCACTTGTTACCACGCATGTTATAAGCTATATCGGATTCCCCTAAAAGCTAGTTCAAGGACCTGGGAGAGAGGTTTAATGGGAGGCGTTGTTCGTCCCCACTGGGAAAGTGTTGGAAATTTAAGGTTCTTGAACGACATTTCATGCTACATTTTTTGCAATTTTGTAGGGTACTAATTGAAAGAGTTTTTGACAGTTTGTTAGAAAAATTTTATACATTTCGCAAAGTGGGCAAGTAATTAAGTTTTCTGGCTGAACAGGGTGAGCTGAAACATACTTCACCCCCCTCACATTCTGGACAGAGGAGTCTACTCAGCCTACCAACCAAGCTTCCTGGGACTAAAATATGAAGATCATGTAGTTTTGCACATGTAAATAAATGCTACTTCTTACAGCTATGAACACCATCCTTTACCTAATACAATGCAGTTCCGTTACGATCAGTTCTATTTATCATTTTTATGCATCAACACAACATTTTATACCGTGTACACCATACGTCCTCCTGTATACAATACGTAGCGAATATATATATATATATATATATATATATATATATATATATATATATATATATATATATATATATATATATATATATATATATATATATATATATATATATAAATACACTAAAGCTACGCAACTGCATGAAATACAAAAAATCTGCGCAAATGCGTGAAATAACTAAAAGCTATAACTATTTTTTACATGACCGTCTTTCGTCAAAAGTTTTAGATCGCGTCATGACAGCTTTTAGTTATTTCACACAGTTGCGCAGATTTGCTGTATTTCACGCAGTTGCGTAGCTGTAGTGTATTTAACCCATTTGCATGTTTTAATGCGTTGCTTTATTGTGTACATACACACTCTGTGAGCGCGTCAATCGTTTTAGGTTGCGTCATTACAGCTTTTAGTTATTTCACGCAGTTGCGATTTTTTTTTGTATTTCTCGCAGTTGCGTAGCGTTACTGTAGATAACGCAGTTGCATTGTTTTACTGCGTTGTTTCACTGAATACATACACACTGTGAGCGCGGCCAACACACGTGCGTCGGTCGAGTTGTGTAGGCACGCGTTTGTTTGTTTCATTTGAATCGCGTTGAACTGATCAGTTGATATTTTGCCGCCTGATGAAGGGTACGTACCCGAAACGTTGCTGAGTTTTCTCCTAAACTTAAAGCACTTTTTACTACTTTTATTGACCGTTATATATATATATATATATATATATATATATATATATATATATATATATATATATATATAGGTCGATAAAGGTTGTAAAAAGTGCTTAAAGTTTGCGGAAAATTCCACGACGTTTCGAGTATAGACTCTTCATCAGGTGGCAAAGAAATGCAACTGAACAACAAAGAAGTAGAAATAGAGAAGAAACACATTGAAGAAAGGCACGAACAAACCGGTCGCAAAGAACGACACGGTGTGAAAAAAACTAAAGAAGCTGAAAAAAAAAACTGGTAAAAAGTAATGGAAAAGGGGAATAGGTTAAAAAAGGTCCATTCTAATGTTAAGACCGTGTGGGGAGAGGGTCCCGAGTTTCATGATAAGCCGGTTTTCGGCGGTCTGGCGATCACGGTCAGAACCTCTGCACATTAAGGCTGCAGTGACGGCCAAGTCTTTAATTGAGCACGGTGATGGGGGGTTGAAATGTGTGGCGACCGGATAACCTTGAAGGTTTTGTTTGATGGACCTGAGGTGTTCAGTGATTCGGTCAGCCAGGCGACGTTTGGTCTCTCCCACATACAGGCAATTGCAACGTCCACAAACTAAAATGTAAACCAAGTTTGTGGAAGTGCAGGTGAAGTGTTGGTTACACTGAATCTGTTGCCGTTAGAACCCAAAATATTAATGAGGGTGTTCTTGCCAACCACTGGGCATGTGTTGCACCTACTACGACCACAGGGAAATGTACCTGGGGTGTTGTCAGTTGGTTGTTGTGGATGGGAAGCCCGAACTAAGTGCTTGGAAATGTTCTTTTCAACTCTGAAGGCCGTAATGGGGGGTTCGGGGAAAAAGTCACGGGTTGAAGGGTCTTTTCGAAGAGTCTCTATATTCCTGTAAATGACACGAATGATGGGGCGTACCGATGGGTGATGGGAAATTACCAAAGGAATGCGTAGATTAGTAGACGTGTTAGACTTCTTACTCAAAGCCTCCGCTCTGTTGATTCCTTGGATTCTATGTAGAGCACCGGTAAGGATTTTGGTGGGATACTGACGCTTCTCAAAGAATGATAGTATATTTTTTAAAGCGGCTGAAAAAACAGAATCTTTTAGTTTTTTAGTTTGTGGACGTTGCAATTGCCTGTATGTGGGAGAGACCAAACGTCGCCTGGCTGACCGAATCACTGAACACCTCAGGTCCATCAAACAAAACCTTCAAGGTTATCCGGTCGCCACACATTTCAACCCCCCATCACCGTGCTCAATTAAAGACTTGGCCGTCACTGCAGCCTTAATGTGCAGAGGTTCTGACCGTGATCGCCAGACCGCCGAAAACCGGCTTATCATGAAACTCGGGACCCTCTCCCCACACGGTCTTAACATTAGAATGGACCTTTTTTAACCTATTCCCCTTTTCATTACTTTTTACCAGTTTTTTTTTTCAGCCTTCTTTAGCTTTTTCACACCGTGTTCGTTCTGTGCGACCGGTTTGTTCGTGCCTTTCTTCAATGTGTTTCTTCTCTATTTCTACTTCTTTGTTGTTCAGTTGCATTTCTTTGCCACCTGATGAAGAGTCTATACTCGAAACGTCGTGGAATTTTCCGCAAACTTTAAGCACTTTTTACAACCTTTATCGACCTACATACTACTATAGTGCTCCGCAGTATTTCGACTTTATATAATATATATATATATATATATATATATATATATATATATATATATATATATATAGACCTATATATATATATATATATATATATATATATATATATATATATATATATATATATAGGTCGAACGTGGTAGGATCGACTGTAAATGTAGGTCAAAGAGTTTGTAACTGATTCGATCAGTTACAAACTCTTCGACCTATATATATATATATATATATATATATATATATATATATATATATATATATATATATATGCCAATGGTTTTCTTTGTACCATTAATGCGCAAAAGTGTCTGGCGTTTGCCATTATTACAACTGAAAACTTTACATTACCTCAGAATATTTCGACCTTCCTTCACCTGAAGAGAAAGGGAAAAAGTGAAGAAAATTAATAGGCTTCTATTTTTGATTCCTTTCCATTGACAGTAATTTCAACCAGGAAGCTCAAAGGCTTAATTATTCCTTGCTGAAAGGGAATGGTTTGTTGCACTGACTCGGTTCATCCCTCAAATAAACACTTCTTGACTTTAGTCATCTTGTACGATGTTTCCACATCTTGAACTCTGCTGACCCCATTCGACCTTTGAACCCTACCAAAAAGTGAATAACACAAATGAAAAAAGAACATGCAATAGGAGGAAATCGTACCCGGGACCGTCTGCGTGAGAAAGTAGGCTCTAATCCGCTACGACATCAAAGCACTCGTTCAGCATATAGTAGTTCTAATCATCCTATCGTCGCAGCATCCTTTACACGTGTTCATAATTGGGCAATTCAAATAAGAATTGTAAATTACTGTAACAGTTATGCTTGTGAAAAAAATAAATCTTTTTCTCTATAATTTTATCTTTGGAATGGTACAAAATTCAACCTTAACTTTTCGTTTGTAACCAAACGTCGTACACAATTAGAAGGTACCGCCTACTGTCTATTTAGTTTACGAGGTTTTCGTAGTTTTACCTCTGATGACTTCATATGACCTCCAAGAAACCCGAAGGGTTCTCTTTCTCTTAAAGTATGTACACAACTATATACCAAATATGAAAAGGATCCATTATCCCTGACTTGGGATATCGTGTTTTTCCGTTTTCGATTTTTGAACTCTGATTACCTCAAATGACCTTTGACCTCCACTGAAAACAGTAGGGTTCTTTCTCTCAATATGATAAATTTGAATACCAAATAAGAGGACTGTTCATCATTGCTATCTTGAGATATCCTGTTTACAGGCAGTTTTTAAGGAATGTCTTATATTCACCTCCGGTGACCTCAGATAACCTTTGACCTTTATTAAAATCAATAGGCTTTATCTTTTGGCTATAACGCGTCCACACGCCAAGTATGAAAAGCACCCATGCTTCCTACCTGCAGAGATATCGTGTTTACAAGGTTTTCAGTTTTTGGCCTCTGGTGACATCACGGTTCTTGCCTGTGACCCATTACATCTTCATTGGAAGTATGTACTATTGTGTAGGATTATTTTGCTGTTATACTGAGTTGTTTTTTATTCCTTGCCGAACCCAAAGGGAATCTTTGCAATCACGCGGACGATTGTGCGTGTGTGTGTGTATGGGTGTTTGTGACGCTTGGCTTGTAAATACGATATATCAAGATGGCAATGATGGATAATTTTATTAATTGGTATATAGAATTATTGTATCAGGGGAAAGATTCCTGTTGTTTTTGGTGAGGAAACCGTAGTAATTTATTTTTCATTCCATTAATTCATTTATTTTTCATAACCGCTCACGCTAAGTTTGAAAGTTGCTTTCTGCTTTGTTAACCTTTAACGGGTAATGTTGTTACAACAAATGTCCTGAAGTAGAGACTAAATTGTTTTAACGCTTTGATGTTAAAGGCTTCATTGCATGTAGAAACTTATTTCAGATTGTTTTTTTAAGTTCACAAGTTTCGGCCTCATCATCTTTCCATTGGTTCTGCCCAGGGCATGGGCATGCGAGTGGCGGTTTATAAGGTTTACTCAATAATAAATACTTGGAATACAGCTGAAAATTTATTGTTCTGTTTTTCTGTTCTAGTCTCTCAAAACTTAGCAAATCTCAAACGAGGGGTATCTAGCATTTCACAGAGGTTTACAAATCAGGCCTGTAGCCAAGAATTCTGATATAGGGGCGCCTGCACCGCATGGGGGCACCAAAGAAGATTACGTTTGTTGTCAATATTGCCACTTTATGATAAAAGTTTGTGGGAACCACATCCGTAGATGACACCTCAAGTCTACCACCGATCGGTTTTAGGTGTGCACATGCGCACGAAACTTTCGCTCTTCTGGTGGAAATGTTCCCTCCTCTTGCAATACAGAGATATGGGAAGCCTCCGCAAGGAAAGGGAATAAGGCTTTGATCACGATGATGCTTCTTCAACTCCGCAAGCGCAGGTATAGAGTTCAATAGTTTGCAAACGGAGAGGGGGCAAGGGACTGCCATGAGGCAGGCTTGGTGTAGTCCAGTATAATTTTACTAGGATCTATTTGGAATATCCCCTAATGTCGGAGGAATTAACGAAAAGGGAACACTAGCATGGATCTTTGAGCGGGATTTTAAATGAAAATCAGAGCACACCAATCTCTACACAATTCACAGTTCAGATAATAATTATCGTATTTTTTATTTCGAATATAACTCAAGGCGTAGGATTGCTACATGAAAAGCCCTTGATGCCCGGCATCTAACTTTTTAGCCTTCAACTAGCTTTGGCTAGAATAGTTTCACTGGAAATTTTGTGCAAACAATGTTTATTGTCGATACAGCTTTGATTGTAAGAACTACACGACAAGCGCGCCGAAATGTTGCAGGAAAATTATTTACAATGGTAAAACCTGCATGCAGATTCAGCAAAGGGTGGTGAAAGTATGTGCCTTAAAAGGCGAAGAATCGACGGATTGTCGAAAGTGTGCCGAATACAAAATTTGGAGGGTTTTGTTGAAGAAAATTGAAGATATTGGATTCTTATTAACGAGATTAAAAATTTTGGATTTTTATGGACAAATCTGGCCCTCCTTATCTCAGATTCTCCCAACTAAGTTGCTCCTACAGTACCCTCCCAAAAATGTCTTGAGCCTCTCCCCTTGTGCAGACACAAACCTACAGTTTATTGCTTCAGGTCATATCCTGGTCGGCATACAAGGCCATATTATGTTATCAGAACACACTAGGTGCATTCTGTGTAATGTGAGCAACTCTGCATCTTTTGACTGGATGTCTATCCAAGAGCATTCACCAATTGAGAATTGTTGCCTTTTTCCAACCAAAAATACACTTGGGGTGATGAGCGTCTGTCTTTGATAGAAAAACCAAGACTCCAAGAGACTAGTCGAGGGAGATGCCCTATTTCACCACCCCTGGACTTATCACCGAAATATTTTATGTTTCTTACAAATATTCTAACCATGATGTTGCGTCTAAATTAGGAATCTTCTAGATGGTTAAAAAGAGAAGATAGAACTTCGAATCGAATCATTTTTTTTTGTTTATCCAGGATCACTCCTAGAAGGAAGAACAATAGCCTTATTGTAGAACGTTTACCTTTATATAGCTAACATATCTGAAACGGGTGCCAAAAGCAAATGTTAACTGGAAAAGAACACGCCCGTATCGCGTGAAAATTTTTGTAATTTTAGAACAAAAATGTTACGGAAAACAAATTACGTTCAATATTGAACGCCTTCTGGGATAATTGTTGGTCAAAAATCGTCTGTAGTCATACCGGGGCCACCGTGTACAGGAATTAAACTTTATTTTCGATTGGTTTTCTATATAGGAAGGCACAGTGGTCCGCATAGGGGGAGGGGGACGGCCGAGTGCCCCCGCCTGGCTACGGGCCTGTTTCCAAGGAAGCCAGATGAGATCTATATACCCCCGCTTATGTAGGTACCCATAGGTGCATTAACCAGGGGTGGGTTACAGCCTATCCTACCGGAATTCGGGAAAAACCTTTTTCTATAGTAACGGTTGCAAAAAAGGTAATTTGCTCGGACAGCACAGGTTCTATCTTGGGCAAAATAGTTAACCAGGGGTATGAAAAATGAAAGCTCCGAAATAAAAATATCTCGTTCCCATGATACCCAGAAGACACCTGAAGTCCGTAGGGTAACTCTCCTTCGCTGTGTCACAGAGTGGTTTTAAAAACTATATTTCACCGTAGCTGTGATTTGCGAGAACAAGTACAGAACTGAACGGTCCCCGAAGCAAAGATTACCCAGTGTGTGAAAAAGTGAAATTCAATGGGAACATCTTCAAAAAAATGGGTATATATATATATATATCATATATATATATATATATATATATATATATATATATATATATATATATATATATATATATATACAAGTAAAAGGACCCTCGTTGAAACACAATTGATCCACAGAACCGGCACATATATGCACGGATTAAATAGGGATTTGAGCTTTCTCTCTGGTTTCAACTTTTACAAATAGTAAACAAACGAGTCAGTAAACTTTTCATTCTCTGTTGCACCTGAGGAAGGACCAGGGGTCCGAAAATTTGTGCAGAATTGTGTATTAATTAAAGATTATGTTGGAATCAAAGGCATTACCCGTTTTTCTTGTCATATTTCTTATATTTATATATATATATATATATATATATATATATATATATATATATATATATATATATCCTGACATGTATTAGGATGTATTATACAAGTTATTGCTTACAGTGCATGCAAACATCAGTGACCTAAATCGTGCGGTTCAGTCCTGTTCATCCTTACTAGAGGGGTTTAGCGGAATGCAATCGTTCTACTTAGCATTTTGTCTTGAAGGGTACAATCCGCAGCTTGTTATCTCGATGAACAGTAACGAGTGTTTACATGCAACTTCCACGGTGAAGAAAGTGAACATCCCGTAGTGGTGTCGCCAAAAATAACACCACTGTGCATCGGAATGACCTTTTACGTGAGCGCCCTCCCCCTCCCTTCCATGCAATTAAACAATACGAGCTCTTCTGGCACACAACTCCAGAATGAGAAAAATCCCCAATAATGAGAATGTATAAGCAAATATAAAGTTAAAACTAAAAAATAAAGCCCTTTTTTTATCTCAGTCGCATTTCTTTCTTAATGGGAAGGGGATGTCGCACCCTCCAACTAAGACACAAGAGAAATCAATTCAAATATTTTTCAACTATACCGCTATTTTGCATCTCAGCAGCCTTACAAAAACAAATGTGTGTTTTGCAGGAGGGATGTCAGCTACCTGGATTTCTCTGCCCAAGATTCCTAATTTGATACATCCTTTGATATTATCAGAATTGTTTTGGAGCTGGAAATATTCTTTTAAGGAAATAAATTATTCTCTCTTTAACATAACTTAAGAAAATTATTTAAAAAAGAGTCAAGCATACGTAAGTGCAGTTTAACTATCATGAATTTCTTTCTTTTTGTCACCAACTGACAACTGCCTTATTTGCGTAGGGTGTTCTCCTTCTCACTATGTGGGAAGTGCTTAAGGGAGAGATACTCATCTCTTTTGTAAAATAATGACAATATTTGAGTGCCGTAAAACACATCTGGTATCCCATTCGGGGCCGTAGCCTGGGCGAAATCCGTAGGACGGCAGTTCATGACACTGTCGAAGCGGAGCACCAAGTGACGTGTCTAGTTGATAAGGGCAGGGAGTTGCAAACAGATGGAGTTCTGACTTCCCAATTCTTCCTGAGTCCAACTAGTTTTTTACAAGGTTATGTACATAATAAACCTACCGCCCCAGGGCACGGTATCATATCAATGTGTCATCAACTCTCACTCCATTCCTCCCTGAGTATTACGTAATAGTGTTATTCTTGCAGTAACACACTCGGTACTGTACATGTGTCTGTGTGTAGTGGTATACAGGACCATATGACACTGTACAGATTACAGCATACACATTCTCATTGTACAGGATTTGTGTGGCGATACATGGTAACTATATAAAGTGAGCAGGAATATATGCACTGACTCAAGCATACAAGTTTACAACTCCAAGTCTTTAGATTGCGGAACCGTTGTATCGGGCTGTACAAAACTGAGGAAAATAAAACGAATAAAAGAGGAAAAATTATTTACTTGGATTACAATCGAAACAAAATCTGAGAGACAGAGAAACTGATTTCTTCCCAAAGTAGCCTGAGAGATAAGCTTTGGACTCGGACGCAAACTGAGGCGAAGTTTGCCAACTTGATTGACTTTCCACTCATCTTCTTCACCGAGTAACATTTTTAGGATATATCTAAGAAACACGTAACAAAAGGAATTTTAAGAGTGAAATTTGTCCACCTGGCTTGAGAAACGTAAGTACAAAATTCTTTTTGATATGTTGACGTAGAATATAGGCTGTGGGCAAACAACTAACAAACTAAAAAAGAGTCAATTCTAAAGCCCAGGGAGCAAAAAAGGCTTTCAATCAATGTCTTAACTAGTGTTTCCATGGTTACTAGTCTTGGAAGCTCGAAAAATGCTCTATTTTAAAAGCTATTTTCGAGATTTTGGACGCAATCGGACGCAATCGCGAACAGGCTAGCAGTGTTAAGTAGTTTGTAAGCTATCGTTTGTACATGGTCTGGTTGGGCGAGCTCATGCAAGATGTCACGAAAATCCATCTTTTTGGGAGCCAAAATTTCGAATTTTGGTCCTTGGTTTGATGTAAACACACCTTCATTAGTTTGCGATAGAATTGCAACGGAAAATCGGATTAAAACGCGGTTTTTTGCTTGTATTTGAGGAAATTATTAGCAATAACTGCACATGTGTTTCCAACATGTAAATGCATTACTTTCCTTCTGCGCAGGCGTATTGCTGATAAAAACAGGACCAACACCACAAACAACAGTTCTGCAGGTCTAAGTATTACGTAATAGTAAAAATCTCTTCAGCGGCAACTAGTTCGACTCCAAAGAGAAGTTTTGAGTGCCAGGGGGGCTGTGCGGTGACTGAGGAATGTAAAGGCTTGAGAAAAGCAGTTGATGGGGGGTTAAGTAGGGTTTGAGTGATGGAAGCAATAAAAAAGGGAAGTCAGAACTCCATCTGTTTGCAACTCCCTGATAAGGGTAGGATCCTTCCTTTCTCACCTGGGCATGAGTGCCATCCTGGGTTGGGGTGCTGAGGGGAGAGGTATATGTAAATCCTGGCTTAGGTGCAAAATTGTGCGATCGTTTGCAAAGCCTTGAACTGTTATATCTTTAGAAATTGTTATTTTTTAGGGATATTCTTCCTATTTTAGGCTGAGCGTAAGTCAAGCGGTGCTGTCTAAGAGACGAACACTATACTCTTTAAGATTTTTTTCTTTGTGAGGTGGCTTGGATGCAAAATTGTTCTATCTTTGGTAAAGCTTCATAAAGCCTTGAATTGGTTATACGTTTAGGAATCCTCATTTTTAATTTATTTTTTCTACTTTGGTAGGTTGCAATTGTAGGGGATGTTGCCTCAGGTGGAGGGATGACATCTCTGTTCTTTGAGAAATTTTTCTTGTTCTAAGTTTTCCTAGATCTAAAATGGCATTATCTTTGGGAAAGCTTTGGACTGATCACATGACCTGAAATTTTAATTATTTGCTGACTTTTTCGACTGTGGCTGGTAGCCGGTGCAGGCTTCGCCCTGGCGCTCTTAGTACGGCACTGGGGGAACCACCATCGGTTGGCGCGTACCCGTAAGCGTAGGCCTACAAGAAAATGTTCGGTCGAAAAGTCTCCCAGATGGTGGGAATGACGCACTTTAGATCTTAAAGCTGCATCTAAGCATTCTTTACTTTTAGATTTCATGCTTCAAAAACAAACTGAGATTTCAAGAAGAAAAACTAGATTTGATTTAAAGGGAAAATGCAGTCACCCCAATGTGAATAAGTGTACCCGGGTATCCTATTTCATGAATGGCTTTTGAGGATCATGTTACAATATGTTTCTCACTGAGTTGTGAAAGTCACGTATATAGGGTACCTCTTTAGTTTACCTGGTATATGCAATATTTGTGTACAAATATATCAAGAGAGATACTTAAAATGAAATATGAGGACATTTCTGAGATTTAGCTTTTGTTTCAAAATATGTTTGGGCGACTGCTTATGCCCTTTCAATTAAAAGTTTCTTTACCAGCTCATTGAGTTTAGCTAATAATTACAGGTAACCATATATTTTTCATATTATTGCTTTTATATTTAGCCAAGCGGTGTATCTTGTAAGAGGACGATAGTGCATTCGTCAGGAGGAGAAACCCGCATAAGAACGCTTCACCGGTCCAGGGACCTCCAAGGAAAAATTGGGGAAAAGGTGACCCATATATGCGATTTCCCAGGCTTTGGGGGGCTTGAAATCCAAATTTTGACAGTAAAATTTTAAGCATTTTAGTATTTCTTTTTTAAGAAGGCTACGGCCTTGCCATTTTAGCATCATAATTTCGAACAAACAAACATTTGCCTAAAAAATTTGATATTTTATTACTTTTATAGCGTTTGAAAAGAATTACAGTATGGAAAATAGCGGTGGGTCTCGTCCTTGAAAAGTGTATTGCAGTGACATGATGCTTTACTTTCCACAGTATTGGCGGTGAAGGTTTATCCCTCTGAAATACCCACGGTATTTACGATTTTGACAATAGCAATGTGTCTGAACTTTATAGCAATGTAATTCGACTTTTTCATCTTAAAAATTATTACTGCGTCGTGGTTTATCTTCCAAGCTTTTCGAAGGTAAATCAAAGTTCTCTCCCTGTTTAAAATAATATCTTTGGAGGATGTGATTTTAGTGAAATGGCAAAGTACAGGGCCGCAGCCTGGCCAAAATCTCAAGGGGGCAGTTCTTGACATTGTCCGGTGGCGTGCTTACACTTGTTTACACCCAAGGGAATCCTTTCTGTGACTTTGTCACTGACTGCTGTCCTAAAGGAGGGGTGCAGGAAGAGGGTTCTATCGGGAAGAAATGACATGTTTGTAAGGTCTCTTTATAGGTACAATTTTAATGCTGTCTTTGGCAAAGCTTTGGACTGATTATATGTCTAGAAAGTCTTATTGCTTAGGGTCCATTTATTGTTTTGAAGGAAGATGTCAAGGGCAGGGGTAGCACATCTACTTTTTGAGGAGTTGTTGTGTACGTAAGACGCCCAAGATGCAGAATGGTGTTATCTTTGGAAAACTTCTGAAATGGTTGCATGCTTAGAAAACTTTACTTTTTAGTGTCTTTCCTGTCTTATTCTTGGCTGGGTGAAAGAGAGAGAGAGAATGCTGTTTAAGCCGACCCCCCATTGAGAATTTTTTTTGCCCGTGGAATGTTGCTTGGATAGAAAATGGTGCTATCTTTGAAAAAGCTTGACTTGACTTTATGTATTAAAAGTGTTTTTCTTTTCGGTTTTGACATGGTACGGTGCCATACCAAATTATATTTAGCCGGTGTGAGTCCACACTCTGTTAAGGCGCTACTTTTCGGGCCACGGTCGGATGGCGTGTAGCGCGTAGCTCTATTTTTGTCACAAAGGCCTCCCAGATTGGGGTAAATGAAACCTTCTAGACCAGTGGTTCCCAACGGGGGCGTTACCTCCCCCCGGGCGTTTTCGCAACTCAGGGGGCGATGAGTGCTAAGGTGCGGAAGGGGGTCGTTTGAAATAAATGGGTAACTCAATTTAACCCGGGGCCTTACAAGATTCCAAAAGTTTTCTTCTAGCTTTCAAATTGGTTTGCATAAAAGGAAGATAATGAAGTCAACAAGTCGAGGTCTACAGTACCTTTCTCAGGTGCGCTGCAAAATGCCAGATGCCACGAAATTGCATCTAACAGTGTTAAAATTTACGTTTTTCCTGGCGAGGACCCCCATATTTCCCTAAGTGGCAATAAAAGCCTAAACGGATGGGGCCATGGCTAAAAATGCCCCACCAGTTTTACCCCGAATATAGTATTTTCCTTGCTGTCCATAAACATGACATACTGAAAGAAATGACAATTGTAGGTAACCGTAACATAAATGGATAACTTTTGCAAACTGATGTACTTTGAAATAAAAGGTAAAAATGGTTTCAACCAGAAAGCCAAAATGCTTAGTTATTCCTTGCCAATGAAATGTAAGTCTATTACCGTGTTTTCTAATTGACAGTGTTTCGTAAAGTACCGTCTTTACAATTTTGTCACAGAATGTCTAGGATCCCTTGGCATAGATCAAAGACACTAATGCCATATTAACCACAAAGCCCAAAGACTTAGTGATTCCTTGCCGAATGGGGATGCTTTGTTGCACTGAGGTTTATCCCCACAAATTTACAAGAATTACAAGTATCCAACACCCCTGTCTTGAAATATTGTGTTTTTTCAATGCGTTTGGTCTTTGACCTCTGAAAACCTCAAATGACCTCTGACCTCCATTGGATCTTGGATCTTGAAAATTCTTGGGAAACTTTGCTTTTTGACCTCTGGTGACCCCATATAACAATCTTGGGAATTCTTGGGAAATTTTGCTTTTTAATCTCTGGTGACCCCATATGACGATCTTGGGAATTGTTGGGAAATTTTGCTTCCTGACCTCTGGTGACCACATGTGACGATCTTGGGAATTATTGAGAAATTTTGCTTTTTGACCTCCAGTGACCTCAGATGTCCTTTGACCTCTACCACAAACAATGGGGTTCTTTCTCTCAGCATGACAAATTAATATACCTTGTATGAAAAAGTGCCTTTCATTTCTACCTTGAGATATTGTGATTACAAGATTTTTTAGTCTTTGACCTCCAGACACCTCAAATGACCTTTGACCTTCACCGAAAACAATAGGGGTCTTCCTCCCCACATGAAAAATATACATACCAAATAAGATAAGTGTCTATCATTGCTATCTTGAGATATTATGATTACAAGCGATTTACGAGGTTTTCGCACTTTTGCCTCCAGTGACGTCAGATGACCTTAAACCTCTACCACAAAACAATATTGTTCTTTTTCTTAATATGAAAAATCTGTATACCAAACATGATAAGTGTCGGTCATTGCTACCTTGAGATATCATGTTTACAAGTCGTTTACGAAATTTTCTCAGTTTAACCTCCGGTGACCTCAGATGACCTTGGACTTCTACCAAAAACAATGGAGCTCTTTCTCTTGACATGTCAAATCAGTATACCAAATATCAAAAGTGTCGGTCATTGCTATCTTGAGCTATCGTGTTTACAAGGTCTTCGGTTTTTGACCTCTGATGATCTCAAATGACCTTTGACCACCACCAAGAACAATAGGGTTCTTCCTCTCAACATGACAAATCTATATACCAAATATGAAAAAGTTTCGGTAATTGCTAACTGGAGATATCGTGTTTACAAACTAAGCGTCACATTCGCACACATACATACACACACACGACATCCCAATCGCATAGATTCCTTGCCTGCCTTCGGCAGACATCGATAACCTTTTTACCTCCAATGACCTCAAATGACTTTTGACCTTCATTTAATATGGGTCATCCACACTCTGCTCGAGCTATAGCACTTACAAAGTTTCAACTTTCTGAACTCTGGTGACCCAATGACCTCAGACCTTCATCAAAATTAAGAGGCATATTGTTTAATCAATACAGGTAATGTCGAATATAAGATTCATTAAAGTTACTTGCTTGAGATATCTTGCTAACCAGGCTTTAACCTTTTAGCAAGGGACCTTTGACCTCCACCAAAACCAAGAACGATCATTTTTGACCTCTGGTGACCTCAAATAACCTTTGATCTCCACAAAAACAACAGGGCCAACCTACACAATGTGGCCAACCTAGACCTACATGTCAAGTATAAGATCCCTTGAAGTTTCCCTGCATGAGATATAGTTTTACAAGGTTTTAACCTTGACCTCCAATGACCCCAAATGACCTTTGACCTCCAACAGAAATAATTAGAGTCTTTTACTTAATATGGGCCATTCACATGCTAAGTATGAGATTTATCAAAGTGCCCTTGCTTGAAATATCATTTTAAAAACATTTTGACCTTTTGACTTGTGGGGACCTCAAATGACCTTTTGACCTCACCAAGGAACAACAGGGATCATGTACTTAATGTGGGCTCAATGGGTCAATGGTATGGGGTCAATGGTATGCTCCATGTCAAACACACTTCCATTCAGATACTTTAGAAAGTAACAAACTCATGCACTTAAGTTATAGCCTAGGCTAGGCTATATCTGATATTCAAACAAAAGTATTCAATTTCTGGACCAAGTTCTTGTCTGCTTAGACCCTACAAATCACTGTTCTAACCAATTTTGTAAATCACAATAGGCCTATTTTCTATTTGTATTGCCTAAACAGTTTGGGTGCAAATACTGAACTAGGCCTAGCATAGGCTGTAAATTTCAGTCTAACTTTAAATTTGGCCTAGGCCTAGGCCTAACTTTATATTCAATAGCATAGACCTAGCTAGAATTACGATCATAGTAAAACGTTGTGCACATTCGATCACTGGGATATCTTTAAATACTACAACGGCAGACCGTGGCCACCACTTACACGTGCAGCATATACGGCAAAAATGACATATGAGGAAAAACAAATAGGGCCTATGGCTCTGGCTGGGGCGGTTAATCCAAGATTGGGTATGCCCTGATACTTTTCTTTACTTCTGCAGTTAATCACGTGTCTGCGCTGATATTTTGAGGATACAGGGCGCGCTTTATCGAAAAACATGCCCGGACGCTGTTTTGTCCATGTATGCAGTAGGCGCATTGGTAGTTGGAGATGCTGTCTTCTCATAACAGAGCGCTCAGACATATGAGTTAAATTATTTTGCAACATAGGAGCGCAAATAGCACCCGATCCCTCGGTTAGTTCAAAGGTAGCCTCCAATGACCCCAAATGACATTTGATCTCCGCCAAAATTGAAAAGGGGCCATTTAGTCAATATGGGCCATCTACCTGCAAAGTATGAGATGAACCAAAGTTACCTTGATTAGAATATCTGAACAAGATTCTGACCTTTTCATCTCTGGTGACCCTAAATGACCTTTGAAGTCTACTAAAAACAATAGAGATTATCTTCCTAATAAGGGTTATGCACATGCTAAGTATGAGATTCCTTGAAGTTACACATTTTGATATAGTGTTTACAAGCAATTTCCAAGGTATTTACCATTTGACCTCTGGTGAACCCAAATGACCTTTGAACTTCACTAGAAATAATAGGGATCATCTACCCAGTAAGGGGTATCTACAAATATGAGATCCCTTGAGGTTACCCTTCTTGAGATAGAGTGTTTACAAACAAAGTGCCACATGCACATACCATGGCTGTACGCGCCATGGGCACAAACATACACATCCACGGCATAACCATCACATAGATTTCTCTGACTACGTCAAGGAATCAAAAGTGCAATTTTTCGGTCGCCAGTTTCGGCTTCCTTGTTTCTCACGGTAAATGTAGGACAATTTAGGAGGTATACGCCATTCAGAGTTACTTGCGACCCCCACCATCCGTCTTCCTCCCACCCACAGATCAAGCCATTGCAGCATCAAAGGAAACTTCATTTAGTAGCTATTGAAATACAGAATGGTCTAAGGATGATTTTTGTAATTTCTTGAGCGCCTGTTTAAAATAATTAGGTAATCAGAGGACAATCAAAGTTTGACTGACAGTGCCTCATTTTTGTGTTGGCAATATCTTAAATGTCCCAGAGCTTCTGGGTGCTTTTCCCCCGTCCCCCACTGGGACGTTGCCTAATGGGGCCATTGTGGGAACGGTCCACATCTCGTTGGGCCCCTGGCAACTGTTAAATTTCCCCAAAATTGTTCCGCTTCTGACTCCCATGCAGCCTTCACGCTTTTGTAAATGGCGGGTTCAGGCTTCGCCATTTCAGAAGGGAGTCAGTTTTTTAAGTCCTGCGCGGCTGCTTTGCTACACTGGGTGGGACCAGTAGGGTATTTAGGGGGCATTGGGCCATGCCCCTCTCACTCATTTTTTTCTTTAGTACCTAAAATACGTACGTTTTTGAACACAAATTTTACTTCAAAGGTAGCATATGTGGCGACAGATTGAATGTAAGGACACCTAATTTTTCAAAAAAAATTTCGAAGGGGAGGGAAAACCCCACCCATTTAACCCCTCTCCCAGACCGGCAATCACACAACATACTGCATAGACTCCCGTGAAAAACCTGGCTACCCCACTGGGTCGGATCCACGCGTAAAAAAAAAGTAATGTATGTCAAGGCTTCCCCTTGGTTTCAACATGGGTTGTTATATTATTGTCGTTTTATTCATAGCAATAGAAAACTTCAGACGGAGTGAGGGCATCTCCCCAACCCTATTCGGTAAAAGGGGGCGGTGAGCTGAAAAAGGTTGGGATCCAGTGTTCTATACCTCCACAGAAACCAAAAATACAAGAATAAAAAGTTAAACTTGACAATGCATTTAGTAAAGTTACCTCATAGGAGAAAACAGGACTAAAGGGTACCCAAAGAAGCTCATTAATTTCAGCATAAAATTAAAGGATCTTATATGTTCATGGGCGGCTCTAAGAAATTTTGTTTGGGGGGGGGGGGCAAACTCAAGTCCGTATTCAGGGAGATTCGGAAGACCCCCCCCCCGGCAATATTAATCGTCAGCTCCGGATAGTACAATAGGAGTATGGTTATTATAATGTATTACAGCGATGCCCCATGTAGTTTTCAAGAGCTCTTCAAACCATTTCAGGCAGTCAGTCATAAGCTGACTACTTTAAAAATAAACATAGGCGTAGAAGGCTTTTCGAGACGGGGGGCTGAACCTTGTTTCGGATCGCCGTCCTGGGGGAGAGGTCTAAGGGGAGGGGGTTCCCCCTCCCCTCTGGAAAATTTTTGGGTATTTGAGGGTCCTCAGATGCAATTTGGTGCAACATTTTGGACAAACTTTAAGGAAAATTACAGCAAATTTTTGACATTTCTTACAGAAGAGACAAATAAGGGGTTTTTGCCCTTGGATCTTGGGGGCGGAAGCATACTTCAGCCCCCTCACATTTTTGACTGGGGCTTTAGCCCCCAGCCCCCCTCCCGCTTCCTACGCCTATGAAAATAAATACAACCATATATCAGCCAATCGCTACTCCATAGGGGGGTGTAAGAGGCAGGTGAAATGGGCAAAGCGGCTTGATCCATTTGTATAAAATGAGCCCCACCTTTAAATATTTTTCTTTTTTTTTTTTCATTTGTGTCACACAATGTGTTTCAGCTTTGCCAAGAAGCCATAAAATGTTGGTTTTCTGGATTGTTTTATTAAACTAACGAAAATTTCGAGCACTGAAGACACTTGAAAACGATAAAATGATAGTACTATTTTGGATCTCAGTACCGTTCCGAAACGAAATTTTTTAAAAAGGGAGGGGAATTCCCCTAACTCAGAACGACGTCTCATCCTATATACAAACAGCTAGGCCAAAAAGTCTCACTACACTGAACTTAGATTGACTGTTTGGTGTCTTTATTTTAAATCAACTGAAACGGTATACTTTAGCACAGAAGTGGAGAACCTTTTGCTTATAACATGCCATTTGACAGTCATAAGACCGCTCGTGGGCCAACGGCGCTGTCAATTTGGACAAGGGAAGGGAAATCTCCTCTTCTATGGGAAACACAATACGTTTAGGCTACATGCCCGTTACAACTTTTTGTAGACAGATAGCTATGCTAATCTGGCCAGGTGACACCCGGGCAAAACTGCTTTTAGTCGTGGATGATAATCAACACGGCTAAATGGTTGTGTATCGAATGACCCCGAAAGCTCTGAAGTGTCTGCCAAACTATGGGCATTTAACTCCAGTATTACCATTACCCTCTGTAAATGACATTATGATGCCTAAACTAATCAGATTACAAAAATCACAGCGTGATCATTTGTTTTGATAACCTTAGCTCGCACTAATGGTAGGTCCATTGGTGATGTCTGAAATACATATAGTAGCAAACAAACTACTAAGAAAACCCGCGCGAAGCGCGCCAAAAAAAATGTCGTTATGAAAGCACTTTATTAATGTTTAATCTTCGCGACATTGCATTGGAAAGTTATTCACTTCGTTAATATTAAACCGAGTCAGGGAAAAGGGAGGGCCTATCCCATCTCGAATTACATGTTTTGTTCTATTTAGGCCTATTTATTATTTTTTTGGAAAATTGAAGACCATGCTTTGCAAACTTTTGGGGGGGCAAGTGCCCACCCGTGCCCCTATGGCGAGCCGCTAATGTATATGTTATATTTTAAATACGCATACTGTTCCTGACTACCCGTGAGAACCAATACCAAGGCTTCAAAGAATAGGCTCTAACTGCATTGTGTGCACACTGCATGACGAAAGAGGTTCAGTCGTTAGTGTGAGCTATCTCCGCATAAGAACCTGTCTGCATCGCCTGTCCGGGGTCTCCGGGAAAATTTTTGAAATAGGGAACCTTTATGTGCAATTCCCCATGTTCTGATGGGCTTAATAACAAATCAGGAGGATGCGTGCAGTTTCTAGTGTACTCAGTATTGTTTTTAAGTGGGCCTTATTTCATTTAGGCTTTGGAAATCTCAAGGGGTGGGTCTGTTGCTGCCTTACCCCCGCTTCCGTCCCCTCTGCAGGCTACGGCCCTGAAGTGGTTATTATTTAACGAGATAATAATGCTGTTTTTAAGATTTATTATATTTTTGTTACTGTTTTACTGAAGCTCCTTTTATTTATGTGTATCATATTAAGGAACTATAGGAAATATAGTCACGTTTCCTGATATAACGAGATCAATCTAGTGTTTTCATTTCATAGCTTTTTAACCCAGTCCAGGGTGTTTCAGTCGAAAAGAAAACACAAGAACCACCTAGTACTGCTTCACTAACATGACCTTAATATTTCATGTACATTACATTAACTTAAATAAAATGAACAAATGACTCATTTCTGAAAACTTGTCCTCCTTGTTGGCTCTCAAATTCAGGCGATTTACAAGTTTAAGATGGTGCATGAACCCACGCACTGAAGAAATATACGCACAATCCAGTTTTCTTTTGAAATTGATTTGTTTCATTTTTCTCACCGTGAGATGGCGCATTCATTTCCTTGATCCTATTATAATAGTCGAAACATACAGACGAATATTACCGTATTCGTTTAATTACGAGTCTTTCAATGTAATGATCTTCTGTTGATAGTATTTCATCCTCTATGTCATTGGTACCTATCTTCGTGAAGTATCTTTTTACAGGTTACCGTACTTTCTGTTATATTCTGTTTTATCATTGTGGTGAAATTTTGCGTCTTCTCAAAGACCAATCTTGACTTTGTTGGTACCAGTGTAATAATTACCAAACCTGTCTCTTAACGTTAAGCAGTAAAACTACTTTTATTAACAAATCAGTAAGATAACAAAGGTTTTAACAAAAAGGAATTTGTCTTGAAAATCGATGGCAAGAAATATGAGTTCCAAACACATGTACCAAGTCGGAGGTTTACAGACAATAGGCTATTTTAAATTTTTGGTTTAGAGGAGCCTGGAGGGGCGGATTTAGGTTGAGTGGGTAGAAATGTGGTTTAAAGGGGGTATGGCATCCCCCACCAACTCCCTGCCCAAACATATTTTGGAATCTCACCAGAGTTCTAAATATAGTTGATAAATGCACTTTGATTGACATTCATTCAAACAATACAGTTCACTTTGGTTGGTCAACAGTGAGTTTGTACAGTCTGTGGTGTTCCCAATTAAGCTCATACACAAACTGTGCTTGACAATATTGCCTCGAGCAATTTAAACTCAGTGCAGGCTATTATGGCTCCGTCTCAGAGGTGTACTAGACAGGAGACTTGTTTTATATTGGGGCTAGAAGTTAAGTTAGTAGGGAAAATTGTTACTGTCTGGGGTGAGCTTAGACAGCCTTAAGATATCCGTATATACCACTTCAATAAGACCTCCACTTTTGAGCTACGTTGAAGTGTTGTTTATTTACAGAATGTATTACATGTAAGTTGTTCAAACATGGGGTAATATCCGTCTTTAGATTACGAAAAACATTTGATGACTTCATGTGTTGGCCAAGGATTGATGATCCCTGTAAAGAATGTCATCTTGATTTTTTACATTTCAGGGTACGGGGCCCTTGCAACCCCGAGGTCATATGCCGAGTGTAGCAGGCAAATGAGAGTGGTGCCTTCTTGGATATATCACATTGAATAAATGGGTTCCAATTTGTAAAACTTCTTCCCTCACAGAATCATATTGTAATATCAAAGATGATTTTAGAATCATAAATGTATCAGTACTTTTCATTTCCCTAGTTTTTGTTCACCCTTATTTCAGTAAATTCTTACAACTCGTCTCATTCTGCACGATGCAAGTAGTACTCACCCTTTCTATGTACGTTTCCTTTGTCCATTCTCTCCTCCATTCAGCACGCATTGCAAGCTTCAAAGGTAAACAGAAGACGCTATTCATTGACTCATTCATCACAATAATTGATATTTCAATCAAGCGTTAAGACATGTCTTTATCTCAATGTACATGCTACATGATTACGGTAATTAACTTTAAAAAAACAAAAGAATGATATTCTATCTGTGCAGAGCGCCGGCTTATGGGGGTCAATAATGAGTGGAGGAAGGGGTGGGGACACCCCTTACTTTTTAAACGGAACAAACTCTCTGTATACTGAAAATTTTATCGCGCCCTAATCGCTAATGTACATTCCTTATGATCATATGAGGTTGAAGCTTTACTCACTTCAGTCTTTATTTTCTGTCTGTAGAAAATAAGTTGTCATCATTTTTAACAGATTTTAGACTTTGTATCAATGTGGGCATGTAGCACTGTTATTTAGGTAGTTGAGATTAAACGACACACCAACACGAATGTGTTATATAGTGTCAACTAGATAAAAAGGTAAAGTTGCACATTGTATCAATGTAAGCATGTAGCACTGTTAGTTAGGTAGTTGAGATTTAACGACACACCAACGCGAATGTGTTATATAGTGTCAACTAGATAAAAACGTAAAGTTGCACACTTGCTACTATGAAAGACTTTACGTATAAATCCAGAATACATTCCAAAGTACTTACTTTAACTAATGGTGCGCACTTTCATTCAGATTATATTGTAATTCTTAGTAATGGCAACGTTGTGTAGAAGTATTCAGATACTGATATATTGCAATAACTCTGCTAGGATAACAAGAGTGAGAGGTGGGCTCAAATAAACAGTAGCTAAATGTATCGACAGAATATAAACCAGAAAGCCAAATGGCCTTGTAATTCCTTGCCATAGAAAATGTTGAGATTTTCCCAGATAGCCTTTGACCTGTCTTTTGTGTAATGTAATGTAAGCAGACACGAGATTACTGTGTACCATGCCAAATAGCTATTTTATATCTTATCCACCTTTTTGGGGGATGCATCCCACTTATCCATTTGAGTCGAATGTGAAGCTTGTAACGTAAACATGGGGGATTCACAAAAATTCGCTTCTTACTTATGTTATTACTGGTCATATTATGTCACTGAGACCAAAAATCAGGAACCATAATACTGCAGATTTTTTGCAGTTTTCAGCTTTACAATTCTCTGGTATTTGACCAACGAAGGTGTACTCCGTAGCCATGCACTGTGCCATTTGTAACGAACAAGAACCGGGAGACATCATGTTCACAAGGTTTTCAGTTTTGGACCTGAATCAAAAACAACTGCACACTTCCTTTCAACATGAGAGAGAGTTAGAAGAGGTTTTACCGCTCAGTATATATATATATATATATATATATATATATATATATATATATATATATATATATATATATATATATATATTTCTCTAATTCGGCACTTAGGGGGAAAGTTGTTGTTGAAAAGTCGACCTTAAGGGGAAAAAAATTTTCGGGTGAAATATAAGTTTTGCCTTAACGTTTCCACACACTTTTTCTATAGGAATACGTAAACTTACAAGGGCGCCCTCTTAGATTTACAAACTAGATGCCATTACTTCAAAGTTGTCAAATTTACGGACACCTAGCTGTTAACACAAACGGATGGCTGGCCATTGAAATAACGTTAATTAT
Source organism: Holothuria leucospilota (assembly GCA_029531755.1). Lineage (NCBI taxonomy): Eukaryota > Metazoa > Echinodermata > Holothuroidea > Aspidochirotida > Holothuriidae > Holothuria > Holothuria leucospilota. The sequence continues at coordinate 27,231 of JAIZAY010000027.1, forward strand.
ATGTTTAGACGTTAGGGCGAATTTATTTCTTATGTATTTTATTATCTTTTTTTCGCCCTATGTACAAGCAGATATAACAATTTCCCCTTAAGGTGGGAATTAGCGTTATATATATATATATATATATATATATATATATATATATATATATATATATATATATATATATTTTGCTAATTTGGGATTAAGGGGAAATATCGTATGAAAAAACCCGCCTATAAGGGGAAATCGTCTATAAGGGGAAAAAATCAGGTCGACTTAACGAAACTACACGCTTTTTTCTATAGGAATACGTAAAACGGATGGTAATGGCCTTTTCACTACATAATCTATATGCCATTACTTCAATGTTGACCAATTTACGTACACGTATCTGTTAACACGTACAATTGGTGGGCCAATGAAATAACGTAGATGAATATCTGTTTATCATATTCAACCAAATGGCGAAAAATAATCTTATGTAGTTTATTGTTTTTTTTTCGCCTTTTCGAAAGGGCGTCTAGCGCCCTCTAAAATTTTTCCCCCTACCGTGGGTTTTAGCGTTATATATATATATATATATATATATATATATATATATATATATATATATATATATATATATATATATATATATATAACCCTAAATGGTCACTTTGGGTGGCAAGGTAAAAAATGGTCACTTTGGGAGACAACCAGTTAATTAAATATATTTGCATATTCATGCAGGTAAAAATTAGACAAAAAATGCCTTAATGATCTTCAGGAACGCCCTCAAGTTGAATGTATGTCCAGTTACCTGTGTGACGTACGCACAACGTTTCATTAAGTAAAACAGAAATAAATTGGTATTGCGCAATAAGGGTGTGTTCACATAACATACCAATCTTTAACATGCATGATATACACCCCCAAATTTCAATAGTAAATTAATGGATAATGGGATTCTAGTGCAACTTACCTATAGTAACCCCAAACAGAGGGCGCTAAGATACTTTTATATATTTCAAAACTTTTAAAATAACTTGCAGGGAATGGTTGTTATAACGTTGTAAACATTAAGGCGACACGTATATGTACCCCTAATGTCAATGTCGCCTAAAAGTACCATTTTTTCACCCGGTATGTCGCCTAAAGTGACCATTTAGGGATATATATATATATATATATATATATATATATATATAAAACTTCAGTGAAACATATATTGAACAACGCAATAATATATTTCCCAATCAGGAAGTTTAATACAAATTTTCGGCACAACAGTGCCTTTAACAAGTAACAGCCACATAATGAAGTAAATGACGTGAACGACCCAAAAGCACAGAAAAGGCTGCAAACAAGAAAAGTGCGAAAACCAATGAACCATAATAGCCTCAAAGCTACACGTCAAAGTCCAAAAGAATACCGCTAAAGCAAAAGTTGAAAAAAGGGCCTAATGGAATCGATAAAAAAGCATGAGACAAAAAGCTCAGCGAGCTCTACATCTAGGTTTCTTATTTTGGCTATCAAAGCCATCGTTAACATTTAAACCCTTGGGTGAGACCGTGCAAAGTTTGTTCCACATCCAAATATTTTCAAGGTGTTTGAGTTTTTCCCTGGAATGAATCAAAAGTTGTTCCTTTTGTTCGCTTGTCGCAAAAGGAGGTATAAAAGGTGGGGCCATAGTCTGAAGTAATATGACTTTAAAATGATCCGGTGAATGAGAAGCCAGGTGGGTATACAACTTGGTGCAAGATCTGAAAAAAACCGACCCTAGGGTGGTGTATATATATATATATATATATATATATATATATATATATATATATATATATATATATATATATATATATATATAATATATATATTGCTAATTTGGGATTAAGGGGAAATATTGTATGAAAAAACATGCCTAAAAGGGGAAATCGTCTAAAAGGGGAAAAAATCAGGTCGACTTTGCGAAATCACACGCTTTTTATATAGGAATACGTAAACGGATGGTAACGTCCGTTTCACCACAGGATTTACATGCTATTACGTCTGTGTTGACCAAGTTACGTACCCGTATCTGTTAACACGTATGGATGGTGGGCCATTGAAAAAGCGTTGTTGTATATCTGGTTTCCAAAAGGGGAAATATTTTTTAATGTATTTTATTGTTTTTTTTCTCCTTAACGAAACCGCGATATATCGATTTCCCCGTACAGTAGGACTTAGCGTTATATATATATATATATATATATATATATATATATATATATATATATATATATAAGGCTGGGTCACACCTTAGGTCGACACTCGACCTTAGGGGGACTAAGGGGACATATTTTTAATTTCACATATTTTTATATATCTGCATATCAATACACTAGAAAATTCCCAAAAAATATGATAAACTTCAATAGCGGCTACAATAATATATGAGGTATTTTTAATAATATTACGCATGCACAAATAATAATAAAATACACAAAATATTAAGGGTATTTCGCAATACTTGTTTGTCCACTTAATGTACATTTTTGAACGACGCAAGATATACGACCCATTTTTTCACGTGCAAATCTATATACCATACGTTGTGTTTACTACGCCTATACTAAGATATAATAAAGAGGGCGCCATGAAGGTAATATACATGGCTTTATTGTACTTAAAATATTTACAGAAGGTTTTGAAAAAATGGCTCAAATATTAAGTGGACAGAAAAATGTCGACCTATTGTAAATGTCCCCTTAATGTACATTTTTAACGAACGAAATGTCCACCAAAGGTGTGATCCGGGTACATATATATATATATATATATATACATATATATATATTTATATATATATATATATATAATATATATATATATATATATATATATATATATATATATATATATATATACATATATATATATATGTATAACGCTAATTCCTACTGTACGGGGAAATCGGTATATGCCGGTTTCGTTAAGGCGAAAAAAGAAACAATAAAATACATTAAAAAATATTTCCCTTTTTGGAAACCAGATATACAACAACGCTTTTTAAATGACCCACCATCCGTACGTGTTAACAGATATGGGTACGTAACTTGGTCAACATTGAAGTAATGGCACGTAAATCATGTGGTGAAACGGACGTTATCATCCGTTTACGTGTTCCTATATAAAAAGCGTGTGATTTCGCAAAGTCGACCTGATTTTTTCCCCTTTTCGACGATTTCCCCTTTTAGGCATGTTTTTTCATACAATATTTTCCCCTTAATCCCAAATTATGTATCTGTTAACACGTACGGATGGTGGGCCATTGAAAAAGCGTTGTTGTATATCTGGTTTCCAAAAAGGGAAATATTTTTTAATGTATTTTATTGTTTTTTCTTCGCCTTAACGAAACCGCGATATATCGATTTCCCCGTACAGTAGGAATTAGCGTTAAGTATATATATATATATATATATATATATATATATATATATATATATATATATATATATATATATATATATATATATATATATATATAGGTCGAAGAGTAATTGGTTAATACATTCGATCTTGAATTGAAACCAATCCTAGATAGAGCTTAGCCCTTATCAAAGAAGGAAAGGTTGAAAGAAAAGCACCAGAGAGAAAAACTAAGCAGCACTGGAACTCGAACTCGTGCGGTCAACGGCTTTCGCGGCCGTGCCTAGAACCACCAGCCAATGCAGCTTCTGATTTCCAGACAGGACAACAGACTTCTTATACCAGCGAGCTCAGTTTCTCTCTCCTTGTTACCATGGTAATCCCTGAAGCGGGAATGAATATTCAATAAGTCGTGATTGGTAGATCGAAGTTAGAATGTGTAGGTCGAAGAGTAATTGGTTAATACATTCGATCTTGAATTGAAACCAATCCTAGATAGAGCGTAGCCCTTATCAAAGAAGGAAAGGTTGAAAGAAGTGTTATATATATAACACTGATTCGTTTAGGCGAAAATGAAACAATAACATACATAATCATATATTTCCCCTAAGGCAAAATAAATTGTTAAAAGATATAATGAACGCTATTTCAATGGCTCGCCATCAGTTAGTGTTAACGGATAGGTGTCCGTAAATTCGTCGACATTGAAATAATAGTATGTAGATTGTGTCGTTGAAAGCAAGTTTCCATACGTTTACGTATTCCTATATAGAAAGTGTGTGAAAACGTTGAGGGGAAACGTTTTTCCCCCGAATGTACATTTTCCCCCTAATGTATGTTTTTTTCACACGATTTTTCCCCCAAGGTGAAAAATAGGCATTATATATATATATATATATATATATATATATATATATATATATATATATATATATATAAATATATATATATAAGGTCAAAGTACTGCGTAGCACGTATGAAGTAGGTAGGTAAAAAGAAGTAGTAAATAGTGCTAAAAGTTTGTGAAAAATTCCACGACCTTTCGGGTTTAAACCCTTCATCAGGTGGCAAAAATGCAACCTGGTTGCAACGTCGTGGAATTTTTCACAAATTTTTAGCACTATTTACTTCTTCTTTTTTACCTATATAGATAGATAGGTAGATATAGATAGATTAGATAGATTAGGTAGCTTAGATAGATTAGATAGATTAGATAGATTAGATAGATTAGATAGATTAGATAGATTAGATAGATTAGATAGATTAGATAGATTAGATAGATTAGATAGATTAGATAGATTAGATAGATTAGATAGATTAGATAGATTAGATAGATTAGATAGATTAGATAGATTAGATAGATTAGATAGATTAGACAGACAGATTAGATAGATTAGATATATTAGATAGATTAGATAGATTAGTTAGATTAGTTAGATTAGATAGATTAGATAGATTAGATGGATAGGATGGATTGGATGGATGGGTGGGTGGGTGGGTGGGTGAGTGGGTTGATGGATGGATGGATGGATGGATGAATGGATGAATGGATGGATGGATAGATGGATATATGGATGGATTGATGGATGGATGGATGGATGGATGGGTGGGTGGGTGGATGGATGGATGGATGGATGGATGGATGGATGGATGGATAGATAGATAATATTGTGGTATACAGATAACTTTAGGCTTCAAGAAAACGCCAGTTTGAGCCTATTAAAGTATAAATGTGACCCATATGCTATGTTTTCAACACTTCAAATAACTATTTGAACATTTTCAATTGAAATTAGGGACTCCAAAATCTAATAATATTTATGTCAGATTGGTTTCCTCAAACGCGTTCCCGCCTCCCAGTTACCGATTCTTGAACGCGACCTTTGCCTAGAGATCAACATACCAATGCAGTTGCGGTCGTGAGTTGTCTAATTACCCTTTTGTTTAGATAAGAAAACAAGTAGCATTACGCTGTGTAAAAAAGTTTAGCGTTTTGTGCCATAAATAGTATGCTACCTGCAGGCTGTTGTACTAAGATGATTAAAAGAGGTAATTGTTTACCTGGTACAGGTTTGAACATGTATGGCAGTGAAAGGCCTAGCCTATGTTGTAAGTGTATTGTACGTAGGGATATTCGTAGCCCATGAACTGTACTCTGTGTGACGATACGTTTCACAAACCTCGCGAGCTAGAGCCCATGGTCCGTGTATAGTAAAATAGTGCACCGTTAGGTTAAGCCTTAGATGTATTGCGTAGTATAGGCCTATTCAAGTTCACAGCACAATTGCCTTACTGTGTGGGTCAAATTTTGACTAATTTTGTTGTCTTTCGATACCAATTTCATTTTTAAAAGATGATCATAGCCTAATAATTTGGCAATCATGAAGAACCATGTGAAGTTTGTTAAGAAAAAATATTGTTAAAGTTGGGTGAGAGCCGTGCGAACACCAGTCAACTAGTCCTATGTGGACTGTCGGTTAAGCGGATTACAGTTTTCACATCGGCCTAGTGACTAAGATGTGGAGGTTTATTGTAAAGCTGTAACAGTCACGATTTGTGACTAGGATATGCTAGCTAATGTATAGCCTACGCTGTGTCGGCTTGTGTATCGTAAATAGACCTAACGTTAGAGAAGCAGCAGGTCTAATAATTATACGCATCGAACACTTAAAGCGACACGTTTTTGTGACGGTTGGGCATTCTTTAATATAATATTCAAGCTATTTTAGAAAAAAATGATATAATATTCAATAACCTTTTAATGCTATTGCAGCTAATCCGACATATTGGGTTTTCATTAATACTAATGTGCCAGGGACTAAGTTGATTGTACAAAGTTTTGTCTTAAGCAAGCTGCCACATTAGGCAACTGTTGCCCGGTGACGTCACGATTCGTGTGTCATGCATTCCTTAGCATCGTCTGCTACGTTGAAAGTACATTTAAAACTGTACTTCGCTATCACGGCTGTGCAATTAATGCTGCAATGTTGTCTGCAGTGCACTGGCATCATAAGCTTCCTCACTATTACCTTGCACATGATTTTATGTAAAATAGCGAAATCTACTTTTTTATGAACAACTATACTAACTCTGTTTAAATTTGAGTGAATTGTGCATGACCCTACGTGAGTGCCGCTGTGTATGTGTGTAAGTGTGTCTGTGTCTATTTCTAGGAGTCCGTACTGTGTACGGTGACGATATGTGTATGCGTGAGTCCGTGCTGTGTACGGTGATTATATGTGTATGTGTGGACTTACCAACGTGTCCTTGTGGGTGACGGGGCAGCTGATGAGGGCTCCACTCTCGCACGTCTTTCCTAGATCTCGCGCCGCTCGAAACTGGCGTAGCTGCCCAAAAATTCGGCCACTGCGTTGAAAAGTCACGCGCGGCTGCACGTGTCTGCCTTGGAGCGCAGCCCGCCCTCAACACATACGTCTACTCGCCTCGTTCGCGGGCAGCTTCGCTGCTGGAAAATTCCCTTGCATTCCTTACTGGGTCCTTTCCTAGTACCTGATTGTGACTGATTCATTCATTCATTCATTCATTCATTCATTCATTCATTCATTCATTCATTCATTCATTCATTCATTCATTCATTCATTCATTCATTCATTCATTCATTTCTTTATTTATTCATTTATTCATTCATTCATTCATTCATCCATTCATCCATTCATCTATTCGTCCATTCATCCATTCATCCATTCATCCATTCATCCATTCATCCATTCATCCATTCATCCATTCATCCATTCATTCATTTATTTACTTCATACATTTAGCATTTCAGTTTTCAACTGTAGGTGGCGACATGAAGACAATAAGTGCATATTTCAAGCCAGTGAGAGACGGTCAAAAACATGACAAGCTTTCGAGGACATCAAACAGTAGAACCGTGGATATGGACAACAAACCTTTGATATCAACTGCGACAACTAGTAGCCCCATGGATGTGGACAACGAACCCTCAACATCAACTGCGACCAACTGCACCTCTGTCAGCTCAAATAATCGAAAATTTCTACCAAAATGGTATGAATCTTTCCCTTGGCTATAGTATGATGATGGACAAGAAAGACGTCGTATTCTGTCATCCATTTCCGCAGGTGTAACACCACGGATGTTTCCAGGTTTCAAAATCTCAAGACGAATTTACAGATAAAGGTTTAACTGGAAAAAGGTCAAATATTCCTTTAAAAAAACACAAAAATAGTGGAGGACATCGACTTTCCATTTATAAAGTTAGTTTCTTGGCAAAGGGTGCAAATGTATCTGTTCAACTACAAACACAGAAGGAAGAGGAGATGAGTAGGCCTACTACAGGCGAGGGTCTTCTTAAGATCATAAGTCCTGTTCGCTTTCTGAATAGACAAGGGTTACTTCTGAGAGGACATAACGATGACAACTCAAATTTGACACAGCTTCTCCTGCTGCGCGCTGAAAATTCGTCTGACTGGATGAAAATGGATGAAACGGAAGACCACATGGTCTTAATGAAATTGCAAGGGAAATTTTACATCAAGTACTTCGAAAAATAATTGCCAAAATAAAGATACATGGCTATTATGGCATCATGATGGATGAAACAACAGGCATTTCTTCGAAAGAACAGATGACAATATGTTTTCGTTCTGTTAATGAGAAACTGGAGGTTAAAGAAAGTTTTGTTGGTGTTCGCCAGATGGACATATGTGATTCAGCTAGCATCTATGAGGTTATTAGGGATGTGCTAACAAGGTTTGACCTGAGCATAAATAACTTTAGGAGTCAAACATACGACAGGGCCTCTACGTTTTAGGGCACAACAAATGGGGTGGCCGCAAGTTTCTCAAAAGACAAACCGAGGGCAGTATCGAATCATTGCCATATGCACTGTGTGAATCGCGCAGTTCAAGACGCCATTTCATATGTGCCAATGTTCTGAGACTTTTCATTTCTCATTTAGGTGAACATATCTGTAGAGGGGCCTCATCTTCTTAGACAACTCAGAGGGCCACGTAGGTTACAAAAGGCAGATGTGCACCAGTGCAAAACCCCTCAGGCCTATTACAGGCAATTGGTATCCATGATGATCGATGGATTGATCAATAGGCTGCAAGATCGAATCTTGGACAAAATGTCACCCATCATAGCAGCAATTGGGCACCTAGTATAGGGCGGATGGACAGGAAAGAAATTCCCTTGGATGTCCTTCACACTGCAGTCGAGTATTATGGGGAAGATTTGTAAAAGGAGAGGCTTAAGGCTTAGATCATGTCACTTGAGAATGTTCCATTACCCGATGACAACCAAATAGGCGAAACTTCGATGAAGGATATAACAAGTCTGCTAGGCAAATCTAGTGTACATACGTGATTCTTTAAGTCATGAAATTGCTCCCAATGTATCGTATTTGCCCCGCCACCACTTCGTTGAAAACTCATTCAGTCAACTCTGCAGACTGAAGACTTATCTAAGGAGCACCATGTCGCAAACTCTGATGGATTATTAAAAGGTCCTTGCCATGTATCCCGACAAACTGGATGGCATCAACCTGAGACATATCGCTAACCGGTTCATTGCAAAAAAGTACTTCCGTCGAACCACATTCAAGCCCTTCAAGTTGCAGTGAAAGGACGGACTGTGTCGACTTAAATCTGGTGCATTAACATATGCAGTGGTGTTTAAGGGTTTAAAAAAGCAACAAACCCTTTTTACCGTGCAGCCTTGAAGGTTCGAACCGATTCTTCGATGTAGAATGTCAGTCAGTAACATTCTCTGGACATTTTTCAAGATACTTTTTTATTATTATTATTATTATTATCATCATCATCATCGTCATCATCGTCATCATCGTCATCATCGTCATCATCGTCATCATCGTCATCATCGTCATCATCGTCATCATCGTCATCATCGTCATCATCGTCATCATCGTCATCATCGTCATCATCGTCATCATCGTCATCATCGTCATCATCGTCATCATCGTCATCATCACCACCATCACCATCACCATCACCATCACCATCACCATCACCATCACCATCACCATCACCATCACCATCACCATCACCATCACCATCACCATCACCATCACCATCACCATCACCATCACCATCACCATCACCATCACCATCACCACCACCACCACCACCACCACCACCACCACCACCACCACCACCACCACCACCACCACCACCACCACCACCACCACCACCACCATCACCATCACCATCACCATCACCATCACCATCATCATCATCATCATCATCATCATCATCATCATCATCATCATCATCATCATCATCATCATCATCATCATCATCATCATTATTATTATTAAAGTTAACCCAAGCTGTGTTATTCCTAAATGTAGAAAGCTAGGAACGGTTATCATCAACGTTACACCCTGTATATAGTGTACAAGGCTGACTGGCTTACATATTAACGAATAACATTGATAAGAAAAAATTCTCAAATGTTCTCACCCCCTTGTTTTCTTTTCATTCTTCGAGCGATAGACGAATAAAAAGATTCCAGACCTAAAATAATGATTTTCTTGGCGTCTATCCACGTCCACTTACTCCTCTAAAATATTTTTACTTAAACGGACATGATTCGTTCTTATATCCCTTATCACAAATCAAATGTGCTGTATGTCTGGTAGTATCGTTGAACGGTGGTTTTGATATCTGCCAAGTACAAGACCTACATGGCGAGGAACACACGAGTTCAGAATAACAAAATCTTGTTCTGGTATGAAACGCATTTTTTCTTTTATTCTACTTTCAGCATACTTGATTCCTTCCTAGATTGTCAATCAAAAGAAAAAACTGAAACGTTAAATTGGGAAGAATGCTAACGGTATGATTTATCATGTAACTTTGAATTTTGGGTATATGTGTGTCCGTGTGAGCGTGTGTGTGTACGTAGGCGCTTGCGTTCGCGCTGATAGATTGCTTACACAAGAGTCCGGTCGGAGACACGATCCAGGGTTCCGGCTGTCGGAAAATTTTTGCCCCCCCCCCATCCCTAAACCCGATCTACGCCCCTGGTGTTAACTACAGAGTGAAACAAGGCAAAGGTAAGAGACACCATACTGTAACTAAATGAACTCACTGAGAAGGTTCGTCCTCTGATGAACGTAGTCGGAGTTTAATGATTATGTCAAATATGCAATGGATAATGAGAACTGGGAGTAAACCTTTCAACCGGCTAATAGTACCCATGCACATGTATACGTAAATACGCTACAGCAGACACTGCATCTCAGTACGTTTATACCTTCAGTTCCCATGCATCATGCACTGTAAACTTTAGTCTGATCAGGGAGTTGTTACAACTCCCTGGTCTGATCATCAGCAGTGAATAAATTCTAGAGTGCTAACTGTCATGTTATAAGAAATTGAGGACACTAGCCGATGACGCTGTTCATCGTCATTCACACTATCATTCACATAATGAGACATCTCTCTTCCCACTCACCTCCTTGTTAGTCGTGGGTACATTGCAGTCTGCAGTATTCAGTAGACTGGACCTACCTTGATGTGAAGTAAGTTTCAGAAATTGCAAACATCGACTAAAAAGTCCTTTGCGTTTTTATGTTCAAACTTGACTCTTTCCGAACGTTTCATAATCTTTAATCACTATTGTGGTAGGTGCTACATAGTCGATGGGAGGAAATGTATTGAGCCCGTCACTAAACGTAAATTGCAATAAACACTGTTAAGAGCATAAAACATAAATATAGCATTACCGCTTCTTCAAAAACTTCTTCTTCTGGCTCTGAGTCGCCATCCTCGTTCTGTGGGAAAATATAAGATACCACCTTACATCACCTGACTGAGGGCGCTTAATTTAACGCGATTACGAGTTTGCATTATTAGTGATTAAATGAAGGAAAATGCACATAATAGAACGTGCGCATGGGATACATTTTTCTCTTTGCATTATTACCCCAGCTGATTTTTGTTTTACTTTTTTTTTTACTTTATTTTTTTTTTTACTTTATTTAAAATAGTTTGAGAAGTTCCAGGGATGCCGCCATGTGTCCCCCCTACGGCTACTAGTCGCCTCAATGGCTTACATAACCTTGCTTTCTAAGAAGGCAAATTCCTGAAAGTAACTCCTACGTGTTTAGAATGTACTCAATAAATTTTCCAAGATTTTTTCGAAATATCTACAATAAAACCTCAATTTTTGCATCCCGAAAAACGATTGCTTTCTTTATACTTTTTCAACACTTTTCCTTGGTCGGGGCTTCAAGTTGCTGGCACCCTTCAGGGAGCTTACCAACTATCCCATCCCCTTCCCCACTGGGTAAAATTTGGCACCACCCCTGCCGAGTTCACGTAAGCACAGTCCTGCTTATTACAGACGTGTTTGGTCTCTTCCAGGGCAATTTGTTACGAATGATCGAGTTGTGGTACATTATCGGCAGACCTTCCTTTCTCCCCAGTAATGGTCGTTCCTAAGAGGAACACCACCTTATTTTAACAAAGTGCACAAAGGTTGTTACGAAACGATTTCAATTTGTATTCAAATGACTTTTCCTCTAGACATTTTCTTTACAAATGGTTTTGCACCTGTTTTCAGAATTTTTAAAAATTTATAAAAAAAATGTTCTTTCATAGGGGTTTTCCGTGCCTACATGATTACGCATGCGTAACGGCTGACTGCAATCTTAATTCGTTAAAATGTTAATTTAAAGTTTTGGCTCAGAGACTACAATGATTGTTTGGTTAACAAAAAATGTCAAATATCGAAATAATATTATCCATTTTACAAACTTGATGTTCATCCACATTTTTAATTTGTCGCTCATCGTATTTGGCTGAAATGACCAGTGGCGAAGCCAGCATTTGCCGATGGGGGTAGGAGGGGGACCACAGATGATGTTATACCACCTCAGTTAAACCCCTAATGTCTGCATAAATTGTCCCTTTTCTATGCGCCCCATTCGATTGTATACGGCAGTGGGGGATCGTTCCTTTGTCATTAAAACGGTGCCGTCCTCAGGGAGGGGTTAAAATGGAGGGCTTTCCCACTCCCAATTGATTTTTTTTTTTTTATTAATTTAAGGTTGCTTAGATGCAAAATATCTCTGGGATATTTTTTCAACTGATCATATGGATGGAAAATGTCCATACTTTAGTAAATTCTATGTTTTTTTTTTGTCTGGGTGAAAGGGGAGAGCATGTTGTCTAAAAGAAGGGTTTGTTGTCATATAAACCTTCTGAACGTCCCTTTTGGCTACTTTACCGCCTTCTGTTCAGGGAAAAGTTTAACTCAAGCAGACCTGCATGGAGTCAAGAAACATTCATGAACTGTTAGGAAATTTTCCTTTGCTTCGTTTTGCGTTAAAAAAGGGTATCCAAGGATGGCAGACACCGGTGTAGGGCCTCCTAGATGGACTAAATTATATAAAATGGGATACTGAAATAATTTTTATTATCTTACATCCACATGATACTTAGAATATGACGCAAAATACTATCAAACAATCGTATTTTTACTGATTTGGACGGAGGAAAATCCAGACGAAAAGCTCCCAGCAACAGGACAGAGGGAGAGTATGCGTGCAGGGAGGTGATATTAGACCTCCCTGACAGGCATAGCCAAATGGGTGGAGGACTAACAAGCACGTTTCACAATGTTTTTCATCGCATGTGTAATAACATTCACCATCTATACCGATAATGGCTGCGCGCAAAGCGCTCGGTAAAATTCTGTGAAATTGTATCACAGGAAGTACGTATTTTTAACTTCCCACAAATTAGATAACGATCCCATATTGATGCAAGGCTCCTACAGAGGTTGGAGATATATCTGTTTTGCGGAAAAATATTGAGATCAGAACAGTCCCATGTATTTTTACCTTAACATGCCTTTGGCATGAGATCAAGTGCAAACCGTGACGAGTACGCGCGAAGCGCGCCAAAATTTTACATTAAAACTGATTTCCATGACAAAACCTACATCCAGGCTCTGCATCGAGAAACTTTCAATTCCCCAACAAAACCTATCTGCCAATCAAAAACCTAATCTTTTACCCGGAAATTCGTAGAAAGCTTTCAACTTTTGCTACAGCTGTGCTTCTCCGGGATTCGTTATCGGAAATATCGATAATAAGAACAATATTGAGGTGAGGTTTAAAGCTCGTGGAGCGCGCGAAAGCTTTGATAGTTTGGGAAGGATTTGCACAAATTGCACGACTTTTTTCCAAGATTTTCTACGATTTCTCACAATTTCAAACGACTTCTTCACGACTTAGAAATCATGAACATTCCCGGGAGAAACGTACAGTTTTCTGCGATGTACTGTGACTCACGACTTTTCACGATTTAGGGGTGCACACTACACGATTCTTCAAGAGAATTATTGAAGATACCTGAAGGTTTGAGCGAACCCGATGAACTGCATGGTTGGGATATTTTCCGGTTTTGCGTGCTTATTCACAATGAATGTTATCACTGCTCCTGGGATAGAAACCCACAATGATCCACGTATCGACTACTCAGACGTGCACGTTGATCCAATAACCCTACTTTGCGTAGGCGCAGGAGAATGAGGAAATGAGGCAACATCGAAGGTGGTGGCCCTGGCTATGGCTAGGGACCCGGCTAGGGCTAGCCAAGTTTTAGGCCATTATGAAAACGTAAAGAGTGAACTTGCCGAACAAGACATTCCAGAATATGGGGCTTTCCAACTTAAGAATGTGTCCTGAACAGTTATGGAGCTACTTGGAAAAGTTCGACAACTGATCCAGAAAATACCAATTTGAGGCATTCGATTTTACCAGCAGTACGGTTAGCTCTAGCACTGGGGTACCTTGCAACTGGTATCTTATTATGCGCACATTTTCAATTTATACGAGTACCAGACTCCATTGCATCAGACAATTGGAAAACATCCGTTTGTTTTTCTTAAACTGTAAGATCACATGCATTTAATTATGTTATAACAATTTTGTTCAACAAAGGGACCTACTTAGGCAGCCCCGTACATCTGAAAAAATTTGCAAGGTGGGGGAGCCTACACACACTAAACCAATTGACGCGATATTTGACACAGACGGAATGCGAGTCCCCCTTGCCATTTCCAGGATTGGTCTTTCTCCTATGGGGGTTTGAGTTCCAGGGGCTAAGGACGAATCCATCGAACTCCTTCGAAAAAACCCTATCTGAAATATCTACATTTTGCACTACTGGTAAGGAAAAATAGCTGCAGGATCCTCACCCTCCCCTCCACATTCAAAAATATGACAAAGCATTGAACACCAAATGGCAACATCTGGATGATACACATGGAAGGCACATCCTCCCTTGTTGCGCAAGGAGGTTTGCTGCGGTAACGCACCCAACTCGTTCCTCCGATTCGCCCCCTCTTCAAAAAAAAAAAAAAAAATCCTGTGTACGCCCGTGGCTGAGCAGATAGTATCCACTTTGATTCTCTTAACTGTAACCGACATCTAATTGATCAGAAAAGACGGATTTCAAACTATCAACTTTTTAGCTAACATATATATCACGAGGTTTGTAAAACTTCACTGTACAGATCTAAATATAACAAATTCGATAATCAGTTAAAATAATACAGTACATGCTTTCTTTTCCAGGCCAAACATACATAAGTGCAAAGTTCAGCTTTCGCGCGGCCATGACACTATATCAATCGCATTGTGCCAGAGACATGTCAGGTTTTACAGACTGTAATAGTCAGTGGCGCCGTCACGGGGTGGGGGGACATAGGGAGGCACGTGCCCCCAATCGATTGCTGAGCATTTACAAACATTTTTTTAAATGAGCTCAAAAGGCGTTTAAGCTATACATTTATGTGAGGGGTCGGGTGAGGTGTGTTTTAGTTTGAGTGATGCATCTCTCTCTATCATCTATCAAAAGTTATTCTGAAATTTTCTCATAAATCTTTCCCAAACTCAACCTTTAAGCGCGGCTCCCAGCAACACTTCATTGTTGTGCTTATTATCAATATCGTCTCAGACGTATTTGCACTATTAATTGGTGAGGACGTTTAGGCCGATCGTTCGTGCCCATAGGAGTGATTACAGAGGAGCACAATATTGCAAGAATGTTGAACAGTTGAATTTAAGAGAAGGCATATTTCATGAAAACTGAAAGCTATTATGACTAACAAGGCAAAAGACATGCCTCATATAACTTTTGTTAGGAAATTGAGAGTTGCCCGGTGCATAGTCTGCAGGATATTTTGTCATGGAAAAGTTCGGCGCGTTCGTCACGGTTCGCCCTCCGAATCTGCTGGTTAAAGGGCAATAAATCCGGGCCAATTCGCTCTTCCGAAAACCAGAGGTACATCTCCAACCTATTTAGGCCCGCAACAAGGGAGGACCTTAGAGAAACCTTATATCACAAGTAGGCTTTACGAGTAGCCTTTGCAGTAACATTAGTAGCGTGATGTGAAAGATTGGAAGTATGTTTTTGTCGTCATACATTTTGTAGAACAGGTGCCATGCTACGGCCAAAATATCAATAATGAGAATTTCTAAGAATGTAATTACTGTATTCCAAATATTTGCCAAAGGTAGCACCATTTTGCATGTAAGTCACCTAACATAAAACTTTCCCAACGGAAGAAGTTGTCACCCCTCCACTTAGACAACACACCAGTCCGATTAACCAAACCAAAAGTAAAAATTCACTGGATTATGAGAATCTTTCAACATATGACTACTTCGAAAATTTGCCAAAAATAGCCCCATTTTGTATCTAAGCCACCTTAAACGAACAACACGTTCTCAAAGAGGAGGGAAATAATCCCTCTCCTTTAACTCCTTCCCTAGTACTGCGCCTGCGCTAGAGGACATAGGAAGGGTCCGCCGATTACACTGACTTTGGGGGTGTGTGGGGTGGGACTACAATAAAATCTTCTGTTACCCCCCTCCCCCCCCCATCACCAACTCCTGGCGACGCCACTGGTATTGGTGATTAAATGAAGGTAAAATGTGATAGTAGGACTTTACTCTTGCCAAAATTCATTTCCCAATGGACACTTCTTTGGTATAATTACCGCAAGAATTTGATTAAAAAAAGGGGAAAGGGAAAAAATATAGGCTAGCTTTCATCCGGCTATAGCACTCCCGACGCTTCGTTTACACTCAGTCTGATTGTAACTAGTTATGACAACTACAACATCTCAGGACTTAGCAGATGGGTGGATCGGATGGACAATGTCCATGGGCCCCACAAATCCTGAGTCCAAGATATCAACGAAAATGTCAGCTTTCGGGCCGGGCTATCATGCTCAATTTTTGTACTTAGGCCTAGACTTGACTCTTGCATAATTGTAAATATTTGGGTGGATGGTCGGAGAGGGCTTATGCTATTGAGTTTGTGATACCATTGTTCTGGGCCCCTCACTGCTTCTTGTCCATGGTCCCCAGAGAGTCTTTTTACGTTCCTACGACATTTCAAGACATGGGTGCGACCTACGAATATCCACGACTTTCAGTGGTATACTGTACGACTTTGTTTGCGATTTCTCACGAGATTATCACGACATCCCACGACATGGATGCGAAAATCCGCAGAAATTTTGAGCATGTTCAAAACGACATTGATGACACTTCCCGGGAATTGCCACGACTTCTCACGACCTACATTTGCACACTTTGCGACTTTTTAATGCCGGGACGGGAGTCTTCAGACATCGTGAGAAACCGCTCCCATGTCGTAGGTCAAAGGTCGTGCACCCCTTGGTCAAACACACATCTCAACCTACCCGTTAAGGACATCTGTATCTAAAATACCTTTTAGGATTATTTTAAATTCAGAATTGTTTTAGAAATCGATTGGAGGCAATCCCCCTCCCCCAATGCCCCTCCCGTGCCAGCGCAACCATTACAGATTTCGTCGGCTTGAATTATGGACATTTACACTTTGACCTTGGTTTCCGAATCCAGCGGTGTAGTGACGCATTTTTGTGGTTAACCTGAAGACACTGGGCATCCGCCTGCAATACATTTTTAAGGATCGATTTGTTTTTCCACGTATGGTGTGACTAAAGTATAGTTGCCAAATGAAGTTTAACCGTGAAAATCGGTTCAGATTTAGTGAAGTTATGCAAGGAAATAAATTCAACAGTCTGTCAAATAAAATTCAATAATCTGTCAAATTATTGATATTTGAGACAAAAAACATATCAACTAGGTACTACATGTTCCGAAATTAACGAATAGCGTGCTTATCATTGCAGACGAGCATTATTTCTTGATATTTTCAGCAATGAGGTACACCTAGTCTTTGTTCGGGCTGTGAATAGCTGGTACAAATACCAAGGTTAGTTTGTTGTTTGCGGTTTTCTATCGTTAAAATTCGGCCAAGTCGTGACGCTATCGGCCAAGTCATGACGCTCAGTTTCAGGAGGGAGATTTTTCTAATAACTAGAAATGACAAAGAACAAGGGCGTTTCGTTTGGGTGAAAATTATTTTTCGCTGGTTTACCTTCAAAACAAACAAAAAAAACTTTAAATTTATATTAGTTTATTGTCTCTTATCCCGCTGTTTGATAAATAAACACTTAACAGGATACGTTCTTTAAAACTTTTCTTCAAATATCAGGTGTACTTTCTTCAAACAAATATTTCCTTTATGTAGTGGAAAAGTTGCCTATGATTTTCATTGAACAGGTGGGATAACAAAGGATAGCATTATAATTCGTGGGGACTTTGCCTGAAAAAAGTTTGGTACTTGTGATACAATTCTTGCCGAAAATATTGTAATGCCGTTATGGCATCATTTTGTAGACCTTTCTTGGCATCCGTATATGGCAAGGGTGAGACCTTCAGTTCTAATGCTCTGTCCATGTCATGTCAGGGCGACCTCCAGCCGGAAGGTCGGAGGTCAGCAGACACCTGACACCTATGCATACTTTTGAAATCCAATGGAACTTATTTTGAGTTTGACGAGAAAACTCATCCAGACAGCTCAACTTTTATAAGGGTGTGGGATTGAAGATGAGAGAATGTTCGCTAGCTGACAGAGAACAACTTTAAGTCAATTATAGCTACAGATTAATACTAAGTAATCATTAAGTTTTAACCCAGTAACCTTCGTCACTACAGCTTATCAGAAAACTATATGTATTTTAATGAGTTCAGTTGCCTGATATGAACCATATTAAATAGCGTGTAGAACGTGAACAATATGACGGATGTTAAGCATATTACCTCCCATCGGCCTGACTGTAAGTTAAGGATGTACCATGGTGCATCGTCAGCCCACCGCCACGTAACTGTGAAATAAAAAGAAGAAATGATCAAATTCTTGAAACACAGAAAAGCGTTCCCCGTGTTTCCTTACTACAAGATCGAAAGAAAGGAAAAGGCCTACAAATGAAGTAATTTTTTTTTAATTTGTTCTTCAAACCTTTTTACTTTTTCCTGTAGTAGAAATTGTATGTAACTGTGTAACTCAAAGTTGTATAAAATGGGATTACAATGCAAGATCTCTAGAGTGGCCCTCTGTGCGTTGTCATCTTATCAGTGTTTATCGGTGTATCCACTTACAACATTCCTATAAAGGAACAGATTTTCTGGACACTGGATCTCATTGTCAGCAAACATGTGTACCACCATTCATGATATGATGCAAGACATAATTTAAACAAACAATGCAAGCTTATGCCAAGCTTCTAGTCGAGATTCGAAAGTCACTCAGTACTTTACATGTTCTACTCCGATACAACCCTGTCAAATACTAGATCAAACCTACATACTTCAGTGCCGTAGTCTGGGCGAAATCCCTACGGGCAGTTCATTATAGCGTCCTGTGGCGCGGCAAAGATAGTTGGCACCCATGCGGATCTTTTTTCGTCACCTAACGCCGCAATAAAGGGCGGGACTATAGGGGAGGTCTAAATATATGAAAGGTCTCCTCGGTGTAAGTCTGTATCTTCTTTGGGGAAACTTTGAAATGACTACATGTTCTATAGTGTCTTTTTCTATGGGGTGGGGAGGGTGTTGGAGCCGGGATGTTACATCTATTCTTTGAGAATGTTATGATATGTAAGATCATGGTTAAGATGCAAAGTGATGCTAGTTTGGGGAAAGATTTTGAACTGGTCACATATTTACAAATGCTCACTTTTAGTGCCCGTTATTTTCTTTTCGGTTGGGTTTAAGGGAGAGGGTGCTGTTATAGGCTCCTCCCATTTGAGGAAGTTTTGCCCTAGGTTGCTTGGATAAAAAATGATACTCTCTTTGACAAAGCTTTGAATTGATTATTTTTTTTTTAGAAATCCTCATTTATGGAACGGTGCAATATGCCACAGCCGAAGACTTGGTGAGGTCCTTTCCCCTCATGGTGCTCTCATGGTGCTCTACTAGGAAGGCCACCGTCGGTTGATACCTAGCGTAGCTATAGGTGTATAGTGTTTTATAAAGGTGCCTCTCAGATTGGCGAAAATGACACTTACTAGCATCTAAATATCTTTGAGACTTCATGCTTTAGAAACTAAGAACTCAAGAAGAAAAGTTAAACTTGAAAAACGCATTCAGTAAAGTTACTTTGTAGTAAAAACAGAAGGCACAAAACATTGTATAAGCTCACTGATTTTAGTGAGGCAATCATAGACTATTTTAAATGACCATGTTGTTGCACTCCGTGATCAGGTGATACACATTGCTGAAGATCAGTAATTCTCAAACACGGCCCTTAGAGCTGCGTGCGACCCCGGGCCCTGTCTGTGAGCCCCTAAAAGTTATTTTACGTTTTGGAAAAATTTTATTCGACAAGAAATACCCTAGCAATAATCAGTGCGGACATGTATTTTAAATTATTTATTTTGAAGTCATTTCTTGACTCCTTAGAAATTTGTTATTCTAAAGTGGTGCTTTACGTGGCCAGCTGTATGTCATATTCCTTGTTAAATCATATCTAAGCCGATTGAGTTTTTTACTTTGTGTACCGTGTTGCTGACAATTATGTTTTTTACAAGGTTTCATACTTATGCGGTAGTATATTGCGGAGTGTGTATTCGGTGGCGCCGGCACGGGGAGCACGGGGGCGCGTGCCCCCAACCGATTTCAGAATAACGTGGTTGCAACGATTTCACAAAAATTGCAAGCATGCTGTTTTTGCTTTTTCAGTGAAAACGTCAGAAATATACATTCATTTTATTTTTTCGCTAAAAAATTCACACAACTACAGGCAAAACGAAAACATTTGTTTTTATATGGGTAAAACAAAGAATTTACTTTCAAAGGAAGGATTTTCTGACCTCTGTAAGAAAGGACTTTGGGTACACAATTTTTCAGTACTGAAAGAGTTCTAATTTTATTCTGAAATCTTCTAATAAAGAATGGATGGGTGGTTATTTCACTATCTTCTGGGCGATTAAAAATACTTCACGCAAAAGGACACCAAAAGTCCCATTCTTTTTCATTCTCATTTATAATTTGGTTTCAGTTATGGTAACAACTTGGAGATAAATACGTTTTGTTAACAATAAATCACCTCATCAACAAAAGTATAAGAAAAAGAATCCCTGAACAAGTCATAACAAAAGAATGCATCATTTTTACATTTGTTCTAAAGGAAAGTGCACAATTTTTACATGACAGCATCTATCAGAGTGGCTGGCCTACCCTAAAACATATAATGATCATGTCTACAGTAATTCTACAGAAAAGTGCTAAATGTTACCATGAAATCTTCTTTATGATTGCCAATGGCTAAACCTTGATACAAATATACATTATTTACATTTACTCTCAAGGAAAATGTGCAGTGCTACCAAAACAGCATCTACAAGGGAATTGCTGGCTAACCCCTGTTACACATAAAATACACTTTTTTTAACTCCCTACAAAGGAAACTGTTCTATTTTACAAAGAACGCATCCACAAGGGGGTCTCTGGCAAACCCCTTATACAAATACAAAGCTTTTTAACATTTACCTAAAGAGGAAATGATATGCTACTGATTTGGATCTTGTTGCAACCGCGTTGAATGTTTTTTTTTTTAAATTTTAAAATGATCTCAAAAGGCGTTTAAGCTATAGATTTCCGTAGGGGGTAGGGTGAGGTGTGTTTTAAACCAAGTGATGGATCTGTGGTAATCATTTTCAATCACAACTGGTTCTCAAACTATCAGAATTATCCCAATCTGTTGCAAACTATCAAAATTTTCGCGCGCTCCGCGCGCTCCAAACCTTACCCCAGTAATATTCTTATTGTCAATAATTTCCGGTAGCAACTCCCGCAGAAGCACAGTAACAAAAGTTGAAGGCTGTTTACGAATTCCCAGGTAAAAGATTGGCTTTGTGATTGGCACATAGGTTTTTTGAGGAATTGAAAGTGTTTCGATGCAGAGGATCATGAATGCAGATGTTGTCATGGTAATCTTATTTAATGAAAAATTTCGGCACGCTTCGCGCGCATTCGTCACGGTTTTCACCCCATCTTATTACCATTATTAAGGTTATAATACATGCAACTATTCTGATCACAACACTCTTCCGAGAAACATAAGTACATCTCCAACCTCTGTAGGCCTATAGGATTTTTCAGTCTAATTTGTAGCATGATGTGGAAGGTTGAAGGTACTTTTTGCCGTTATATATTTTTTCAAATGCAGCCATTACCGGTATAGACGGTGAATGTAAATACACTTACGACGAAAAGCAATGTGAATTACGCTTTTTAGTCCTAAATCCCTTCTGCTATACCTGGAAGGTGTTCGTCTGGGTTTTCCGCGTTCAGACTTAGTAAACATACGGTAGTTGCAAAGTGCTCGGCATCAGACTCTATAGTATCATTTAGATGTCAGGTAATAAGCATCATGTCAGTGCCCCATTTTATATAATTAATCTAGAGCTTCCGGGAGACCCTAAACCGCTGTCTGCTAGCCTTAGAAACCCTTTTACAATGCATAATGAAGCAAAGGTAATAGTCCAAGAATGTTTCTGTGGACTCCACGCACGTACTTTTACGTAAAAACTTTCCCCGAATAGAAGGCATTAGCCTAATTAAAGTAGCCAAAAGGGGGGCTTCAGGAGGTTTGCTGACAACGTACCATTCTCTTAGACAACATACTCTCCTTTTTCACCTTACCAAAAATTAAAATTCACTAAACTATGGATATTTTCTAGCCATATATGATCAGTTCCAAAAATATCCCAAAGATAGCATCATTTTGCATCTTAGCAACCTCAAATTAACAAAAAAAAAAAAGATTCTCAGAGGGGACCCCCCCTTAGACCACTCCCCCAGGAAGGTACCTTTATGAAGTGACAAAGGAAGGATCTTCACTGCTGTAAACTATTGCATGGACGCATGCTCTCCTCTTTCACCTAACCATGCTCTCCTCTTTTGACTTACCAGAACTTAGAATTCACTTATATTATGGATATATTCCAGCCATATATGATCAGTTACAAAAATATCCCAAAGATGACACCATTTTGCATCTAATCAACCTTAAATTAACAAACACTTCTCAAAGGGGACAGGCGCCTCCTCCTTTAAGACCCCTCCCCCAAGACGGCATCATTATGTAGTGACAAAGGAATCATTCCACACTACTGTATGCAATCGCAGGTACGCATAAATAGGTACAATTTATGCAGACCTAGGGAACCTGAGGTGGCATCTGGACGTCATCTGTGGTGCCCCCCCCCCCCATCACCAAACCCTGGCGGCGCCACTGTGTGTACTTGTAGTGACAAAGCTTGTAGCAAACTTATACCTCGGAAATATTAATTGCTGTGCTGGATGGCTGTACAATTCAAGAAGTGATCGTGTTTAACATATGTTAATCGATTACTGAAATTAAAATGTCTTCAAGTCATCTTTCAATACTTGTAGAAACTACATCATATGTAATTGCTGCCCGGCATCACCTAACAATGCGTTTGTGACGTGTTACTTGCGCTTACTCTTTCCACAACTCTATTAAATGAAATGGAATCATTAAATTAACTTTAAGTTTGTTTTGCTTTCAACATTCTGAATGCGGCCTTCGACCTTAGCCCCGCTTCTCCGTCTGACCCGGGAACTGTAAGAGAGAATATCCGATCTACAGTTTATTAGCCATGATGACTACGAGCTGTCGTGACTTCATCCGTTTGAGGGGGTGGTTTGCCGCAACCTACAAACTTTGGGATGTCAATCGTTCGACTTGTGCTGAAAACGTTAGCATGAAAACCTGGAAATGATCACATTTGTGACCGGCAAATATTAGAAACAGAATTGTAGACTACTGAGTGCGGGGGCAGGAGAAATTACACTCGTCGGGGAAAGCTGCCCCTCAGTGAAATTCCAGCTTCATCCAAAAGCGTTAATAGTAAAGTAAGTGATCCCCGAACAAAGACCAGTCGACCTGTCAAATTTCTTGGATTTGCTCAAGGAGAGCAGATTCTTAATTATTACAAATTCAGGTTTTCAACTTGTGTTCAAAAGGGGACCAGAATATTTTCAGCGCGCAACATTTTATATCGTCCATCCTTTCAGCAACCAATCACCTTGTTCGGCGCTTCGGATTGCTCTCCCCTCTATCTGGGGGGATGGGCCACCTCGTCGGGCAAAGTTTTTTGCCACCATTGTATATTGATAAAAACTTTATGGTTAAAAGTGCGATTTCCTGCCATCTGGGGCATCTACAAAGCAAAATTATCTAACCTCAGCCCCAAACATTGTGGGGCTGAGGTCGGGTGGAGCTAAAGTCAGTTTGGTCCCGAAAGATGTTCTAGAGTTGTAGGTTTGCCCTCTTCAGGAGCCGCTTCCTTTGAAAAATCGTACCTGTTTGCCATCTGTTTGCCAACAACAACATTGATTGGGACCTCCTAAATATGGTTTTCCCTCTGGAAACCCCTATAGAGTGGCCTGTCTCTATTTGTCTGAGATTCTCCCCCGTGGCCATCGACCTCATCCCAACCCATGCATCTGTCTCAAACAGAAGTTTGAGAATCACTGCTTAGGATCAATATGGAATTCAACTATGCTGTAGCATCATGCATGAGGATGGTGATTCATTCATAAGTATGAGCTGCCCTTATAAGTGTCCGTCTGCGTCGGGGGTCCGGGGACCTCTCAGGAAAATATTATGAAAAGGAACCTTTTTATACGATTTTCCTGTTTTGGAGGGCCTTAGTTGTGGTCATTTTCACTAGGTTTTTTTTTTTTTTTTTTGAAGTACTATTTTCTATTTAGTGTTTGGAAATCTCAGGGGTGTAGATCAACTACTCCATTGTTACGGCAGGCTACGGCCCTATAATTTGGAGTAAAATTCTAAGAAAGTGAGAGAGTCCCCTCCTCTTAAAAATATCTAGGGCAAATACCATCGAAATGTTCGGAATTTATGGAATTTACAACATTTTCTGTGCTTTATGAAATTTTTAGCGAAGGTTTAAAAGTATTGATTACATAATAGACATGCTCATTTAAAAAGTACTTGTGTCGTGCACTATACTACATGACAGGATGTACTTAAAAGACCTGAATGCAGCTCGTTCACAGAGCAGTCTTGACTCTATGAAGAGAAGGCCAATAATTTGTTGCTTGGCCAAACGGAGTGCCTGCGTTATCACCGAAATGTTTAACTTCCTCCTTTTAACTTCTCATGAGTTGTAAAATTTACAAATTAAACATTCCCTACACAAAAAGTAAGGAAAAACCCTAATTTTGAACCGAAGTTACGAGCCAACTTGGAGTCGCCGAAATATTCCCGACAGTCACTAAGCTCGGTAAAGTGTCAATTCCGACAATTATGTACAAATTAGTTACCACTAAGCTCCTAGATACGTAGCTTATGAAAGAGTGGGGGCAATCTGCTTAGATCAGTGGTTCTCAGACTTTCGGAGGGTAACGGTAAAATGCATAGTTTAAGTTGAGGTCGAGGGTCGCGTGGGAGGACCTCAGGCTTAGAGCGAGGAACATTTGAAAACGAAATGCATATTTAACAGTTTTAGGGGCCCGATGCTGTAAATATGACAAACAGTGGTAGAGCCTCAGATGTACCAGCGTTACATAGGAAGTGGCTCCTTAAGAGGGTGACTTACACTTTTACGTCATCTTATAGGAACAACCCTGTAACCATTTGAGATTTCTATCGAAGACCAGCTCAAATTTAGGGTCATTATTGAAGAATTAGCCCTCCTTAAGGGCAAACTAAGAAACTCGTTCTTCTGCTAGCCAGTGTCGGGGGATTATTTAATTTATCGTACCTCTCAAGGCTTTCCGACAAAAGGGGAATTTCCATTAGGGGGGAAGGGTCCCCGATGGGGCTACTGTCCCCCTGCCCCCACCTCTGTCGACAATTCTGCGTCTATAGCGTTCGTGAGTAACGAGTGTAATCACGCCGATGTTCATCATACGAAGGTTGGCTTTCCAAAGGTTGCGGTAGACAGCACACTGAACATGATGAAGGCACGACAGGTCCCAATTATCCTGTGCTAGTGGTCAATAAACTCTAGATCAGTTATCCTAAAACGCAGTCAGACAGAGAAGCGGGACTGAGGACGAAGGACACATTCCAAAAATTTGGAAAAACTTCATTAAACAGAGCTGTAGAAAAAGCAAGCGCAGATAAAATGTTGCAAACGCATTGTTAGGTGATGCCACTCAGCAATTGCATATCACTTTATTTTTTACGAGTATATTGAAAGATGACTTGCAGAGATTTTAATTTCAGTAATCAATACCATTCATGTTTGAATTGTACAATCACCTCACCCAAATTTAGATATCAATGATAGAGTTTTGCTACTACAACATGCCCGTAACCTGAGGAGTTGGGGCAAAGTCCCCTTTCCCAGTGAACTACCTCCTCACTTGAGCACCCCCTCCCCTCTCTTTACCTTTCTTTACAATCAATTGTACTGGAATTGCCCAATATACATCAAAGTCTTACAGGTGTTAAGTTTTGCTTTTAATGGAAAAGATCTCTCAATAAAATTTGCAGTTTCAGCGCTTTTGGCGCTCAGAACTCGGTTGCTTTTCATGATACTTCCGGCAACCAGTCACCCTGGTCGGGGCCTTGGGATGCTGGACCCTTTTCGGAAAAATCACGGCGCCATTCCTTGGTCCCTGTTTCAGCTCCCAAATACCGCCTACTGAATCCTCTTCTAGAAAGTCCTGGTGACGCAAATGTGAAAGGCTTGACACTATAAATCGGTACACAAAACAAAATACCAAATACACATGACTGAAAAAGGAATATGCCGTACAGCCTGCTATATTCCGCAAGGAACCAGCTAGCACCACTTCAGAAGAACAAAGTTAACCTGGAAGAAGCTAGTGACTTCAAAATACTTAATTTAAAATACATGTAAGCATGAATCACTGGTCCTTACTACAACTCTGCTACGTTTGTCTTGTCCAATATGATTTTTAAAAACACAAAATAAGTTCAAGGCCGCTCTGACAGGATCCGAGGCCTAGTGCTGTCCTAATGACCGCGTTTGAGAACCATTGGATTAGACAGAGTCATATCTCATTATGGCTGAAGCAGCCCCTGCAAAGTTCCCTTGACCTGGCTTTTTTCAGCAATCGCCTCCCAAACGGTCCTAAGGTCACGTGCCCTGGTGTCGATCGTTGCATCTTCACAACGACCAATCCGTCCATGTCACACATAGGCCACCAGAGGAGCGTCAGCAAAATAATGACCAGGCTCGCAACTGTGTTAATTGTGTGCGTGTGTGTGTGTGGGGGGGGGGTTCTATTCCAACAGATCTCGTGGTACAGAACGAAATGTTTGAACAAGTCTAAGAATATGAACGCTGTCAACGAGCTGAGGTCGTGTCAAAGGAGCGGTTACAATGATTAAAACTAATTAACCCTATGTTGTGCACCCAAGGTCCACCGTTAACACTAGGCCTTTATCATAGACCTATGCTAACAATATGCCTAATACAAACAGGCTACATACGGTACCAGTTTGAAGCTGGCACGAATTTGATGCTTTACTGGAGCAATAGAGCTCCATGAATTATTAGAAATGCACTTACCAGTTACTTCTATGTTTGTAACAGCCATTTGGGTGGTAATTTGTGCTTATTTGTTGATACTTTGTTGATAGTCAGGCTGTGGTAGTAACGTTGTAAATACACACTGTCACCGCTTAGTGTTTACATATACAAAAGCTTGAGCAATAGCAATATAGATGGCGCTTTATCACCATAAAGCACTAGTTTCTAGCTAAATTTGGTAAGAAATTTCAAAAGCCTTATTTTGGCGTTTCAATGAACAAAATCGGACTTTTGGTTGTGAACTTACAGGTTATTTATCTTATAGGTACTTTTGTGGTAATTTTCGACCGTTGTTTTCGAATTCTTACAAATATTTGGAGACATTTTTGTTTATATACTCCAAACCCTGCATCCCCCACATTTGGGCTTCTCTCAGCATGTTTAAGATGGAGGTATATAAAAAAGATAATTTGAGTAGGTTGTCTGTTTTATGAGTGGTTGAAGTAGAATTTTGAAATCTTTACTGGCATTTTGGGTAGTTTTTCAATTTTCTCCAATTTTTCTAACATACAAACAAATTCAACCTTATTTTTTTCAAAAAATATGAATGTAACCTCACCCTGAATAGTGCCATTGGAGAGCTTTTTATAAGCTTTACTTTGGTGGTTAAATGGAGGCTGAAGGTTGTATGATGACAAAGTTATAAATTTAAAAAAAAATCTAAATTTTGGGTAAAGGGATTACATCGAAACCCACAGCTTTGATTGTAGGCCTGGATTGAAGGAAAACAATTGACCAAAACCCTTTACTTGAGGGTGCATTATCCGAACCTTCTACTTTCCTCCGATAACATACTTGCATAGGGCAAGGGACCACCAATACCGCATCATGAAGGTGGCTACTACTGTATTTGTGATTAACTTCTTAACTTCTACACATGACGTTCGTAAGACTGTAAAACGTGACAATTGTTTAAAGGGAACAAACAGTCGTTCCAAGTTTGTTGCATATCTCCTCTTACTTAACCTACAAGTACCTCTAAAGATGATGTGAACATAAATATGCACCTACTTATAACAGGTCAAAGCAACCAGTTCTCCTTCATGATTTTAACAATTCAGTAACAAAAAAATGTCAGGTGGTTCAAACGAGCCATTAATAAAAAAGGATGTACCAGGGTAGGTTAATTCTTATTGGAGTAACTGAATTCTAGGTACAATTTGAAGTCACATCTTTGTTTTTGTGTAAAAACCAGAGATACAGGTTTATGTTGGATCAATTAATCGAAACCCACAGCTTTGATTGTAGGCCTGGATTGCTCTGTTATGCGCACCGGACGTAAACTTGTGAGTATCGCATTGCTCGGTGTTGGTTATTCGTTTGATCACGACCGTCTACCAATATCTTTAGTTCTTGTCATACTATCACAGGCGTAGCTACCGGGGGGTGGGGTAGGGGCGACAGCTTCCCATGAAAGCTTTTCGCCCTCTCACTCCCCCACTGGGACTTTGAGTGTCAAAAAAATTACATATGCGAAAAATATATCATTGGTCTGAATGATCTCGAATCCCCATGATGACCACTAATGAACGGCCCTTCGACCCCGGAACGACACTTAGTAGGCTTAAGTAGGCTTAACCTGACGTGATATAGTGCATAGGCCGAGAGCTATCTACAGCACTTGTATTGTATTATAAACGCATATTAACTACCGTCGAATATAATACCCTGCCCACGCTATTGCTCAACATGACTACAACACAGTCACTCACTGCACTACTCGCATGTACAGTCCAGTCGGCTATATATCATGCTAATCGACGGTGTTGTTATACTATCATGGCACCTATATGCAACAAAATTATTTTATTCCCACAATCCAAAAATCGAGGTTAGCTCTGGACTTCCAACCCAGTCAATTTTCCTTTACTTTCCAAATGCAATTTGCTGATTCAGTGGCACCCGAACGGGGGGAGGGAGGGAGGGGGGCAGGTGCCCCAATAGATTTCCCGAAAATTTCCCTGAAAATTTTTAAATGGGCCACAAAGCGTTTAAGCTATAGATTTCTGTAGGGGTAGAGTGTGATGTGTTTCTGACTGAATGATGAATCTATTTTAATCACTTTATTACAAGTTGTTCTCAAACTATCAAAATTCTCGCCAAATCCTTCTTAAAGTGGCAAAATTTTTGCGCGCTCCGCACCTCACCGCATAGCTGCGTTTACTATCAAAACATCTCAAACATATTCGCATTATTCCATGATGAGGGTTCTACAATTAGTCGCATTGTTCCTCTGCATGTAAGTCATTATCGAGAAGCAGAGCATTGCAATAATGCAAGATAGTGGAATTCAGGGGAAGACATATTTTATGAAAATTGAAAGCTTATATGCATTAGTAGAAGATGACTCCCCCTCTAATTAGCGGATGTATTTTGTTAGAAATTTGAAGTGTCTCAGTGCAAAGTCTGCCCACAACTTCTGTTATGGAAATGAATTTCAATGCAAGATTTCGGCGCGCTTCGCGTTTGTCACATTACACACTCCATATCTCATAACCACTATTGAGGCAATAATACGTTATTGTGACCAAAGCCCTTTTACGACAAAAGTACATCTTCGACCTCTGCAGTGACCTCGCATCAGTAGAGAATGTTAGAGCCATGTAATAGCACATGCAGCATACACGGTAACATTCCTAGAATGTATTTGTCGTAATACATTTTTTACAACGAGAGCCATGTCACAGTCAAAATGTCACAAAATAAGGATAATTTCTAAGCATGTAACTAATTGAAAGACTTGACATTTTGCATCTAAGCAACCCTACCTTGACAAAAATTTTTCAGGGGTAGATGTTACCCCTCTACTTAGACAACACACCTTTCCTTTACAGTCAATGAAAAGTAAATAATTCCTTGCGAAAGTTTTCCAATATATGATCAGTTCGAAAATTTGTCAAAGATAGCACCATTTTGCTTCTAAGCCACCTTAAATGAACAAAAAATAATCAAAGGGGAGGGGGACACCCCTCTCCTTAGACCCCTTCCCCAGTAAATCACCTGCACAAGGTGACAAAGGAAGGCTTCGCTCCGGCTTCAAACCACCCCCATGCGAACATTTTTGCACATTCTACACCGACTTTCTGGGTTTATCTGGGGTGGGCTTACAGCATCATCTTCTATAGTGCTCCCCTCAATCGACAACCTCTGTCCGGCACCACTGTATAGATTTGCCGAAAAATGTCAATGCCGGCGTCAAACTTACAAAGATATGTCATGATATTTAAAAGTAACTTACCAGACTATTTAATTTTTTTCTATTTAAATATACAACTTCACCATATCAAGACAAAAGATCTCAAGACAAAGGATGTTAGAAAGCTTTAGAGCAACTTGCAAGGCCTGAGAATGTCATTTCAGGGGATCTAGAGGACTTTTTAGCTACAATTTTTGGATATTCTGCGCGCCAACCAATGGTGGCGCTCCGCTTAGATAGTAACAAGGCGCCCTCACTTGAAATGGTCAAGCTTCCCATCTTCAGCACCCCTCCACTGAAAAGACCCTGGCTACGCCACTACAGACTATATATTGTAGAAACAACCTGAATATTTTTGAGGGCGATCTTTGCAAGTAATCATGTAATTAAGTGCCTTAGTCACTTCCACCAAAGAAGAAATGTACCTAGGTTAGATCGATGCAAGTCGAAAAGAAACGGTTCGTAAGAGAAGCCAACGGCAAATATGAGATGTTTCATGGTATATTTCCTACATATCAAGTAAAGTTATGAGTTACATTTTGGGAAATTTACAAAATATAATGCAGGCATTTAAAATTTTAATAATGAGGAAAGCCAATATTGATATGCAGAATTCTGTTATACGTAGTGTAGTATACAGATACAACTTGCAATATGTCATAAGATATGGCCAGATTATGCGCATATTCTCTTCATTCCAGTGGCCGATTATACGGATGACCGTAAAGATTCATAAGAATAATGCAACTTGTAAAAAGCGTTTGATACATTACCTGTGAATTATCATGGTTTGGTCAATAATGCTGACATGAGGTTTATACCATCTATTTGCAGTAAAGTAGGTTACTCAAAAAATGCTACTGCATATATACCAATATTGTCATAGGGGTAACCTCGAAAACGGAGACCAAAAAAAAAAAAAAAAACCGAAGACTTGTGCAAATTTCCAAGTATATTTTACTTGATGCATGTAAATACTGTTACCTAGACTACAACTGGGGTGACATCAAGTCTTTTTCAGATTTATCAAGGGGACATCACACTAAACGGTGCGCTGAGTTGGAAAAAAAATAAACATATAGAACTACTTGAAGGTGGCCATAACGGCGCTGTGCTGCGCTGTGCCGCAAGGTGTGAGTGCCCCTTTTGTATCCAGTGTGTTTAACTTTTTCTCCAAGAACGGCATGCACAGCAAGGCGCAGCACAGCTGACTCCCCTAGGCTATAAGATCTACATGAATACTCAAACCTGTTTTCAACTACGTTCAATGCAGTAGGACACTATTCCTAGAATGGGAAGGTTAAGGTCAATTTCACAAGACCACTGGGACTGAACCAAGTTGCACGAATTTTATTCATTTTTTATCGGTTGTTCAATACACATTAAAAGTGGATCACTGCCGTCTTGAGCCTAAACTTTATTACAAAACCTCTTTGAATATAGTGCTGACGAATTGTAAGGAAAAAGTGTCCCCTCCCATCTCCCCTGTTGATTTCAATAAGCGCTAAGATATAAAATGATGCAATTATATTCATTTTCAATTTGATAATGCTCGATATTTTGGCTAAAGGGGACTCTAAAATAGTCTCAGCAAAGTAACACTTCTGTACTTATATCTAAGCTATCTAATGGATATAGGGAGAATTTATGCCAACCCGTCAGCCTTTTTGGTTACATAGTATCCTTGCATTGATCATGCAGATTGTTAGTAAGATACAAACACGTTTCCACAATTCACTCGATGGAACACCTGTTGGTTATTAACGTCCACGACCTATGATGTAAAATTAAAATACCTATTACCTTGAACAACTGCCTTGTACGTATGTCAGGAATGTCAGTCGTGTAACACGGAGAATAGGGTAAGTCCCTTATCAAGTTTTGGATGAATGGTCACGAATGCAAACAGCTACTGTGATAATGTACAAATTCTGACAAAGGTTCGTCTCAACAGTCCAATCATCCTTGTTATAGAAAGTACTATGTTAATATTATAATTACCTTCAACATTCCTTGATTTGAGAGTTGATAGGATAGGACCAACACTGAATGATCGAGGAGGGACACAGCCATAATACCTGAAGAGAGGATGAAACAGAACATCGTTAATATAATTCACGTAGGATACAGACACTGTAATCTTGAAGAAAGTACAAGGGGGTCAGGGCTTAATTTTTGTTGCTACGAAGTCCTTTGAACTGGTATTCAAACAACAATCAGGAAAGATGAATACACTGTAGTGACATAAATAAAATGAAAATGAAACATGCCTTGAAAGGTTTGAAAATAACATGTACTTGTCTACTACAATTAAATGGGCTGTGTTTAATGTTATATAACGTTTTAAATATCATAATGCACACAATCTGACAAAGGACTCTAGTCAGAGTATAACCTTATTTTACTTTCAATTTACAAAAAAAACCTTTTGCAATTTTGAAATTCAGAGGTTCGGCTGATCACTCAACTGTAAAGTCTGGGGTTTGCTGCTCATATATTAATCTCACTCTTTCCTAGAGAGTGATGAAAATGAGTTTTCTCTTTTGTTTTGTACTTTTCTGTCACTAAGTTGTGGGAGGTTAAATGGATTTGTCGAGCTAATATAACCTTTCATACAAACACCTGACATGGGGGGAGGGGGAAACAAGTCCTGGTCATTGACCCATTTTACGATAGTAAAACAAAAAATTCAATTAACATGAGAAAGTATCTTGCGACAGTAACTGCGGGATGGAAATTTTGCAAGTCCCAAGTATTCACCATTTTTTTTCAAATCTTGCGGCCTTCTTTTGAAAGATCTCAACATATACAGAGCTTCCAACCCTAAACAGTTAGACTTGAGCCTAAAATGCATAAATTTTCGTTGTCACGTAAGGTCTTAAATACAAGAAAAGGATTCTAATGAAAATTAGTCTAAAGAAATGCGACTAGAACGTAATATACCGTTACAAACACAAGGGATATCACTGAAAATCAATTTAAATTCGTTATAATCAAAGAATGTAAGGAAAGATAAATTAATTTGTTTAACATTATGTAAGATAAACAATGAAAATCCCTCTGAGGTATAGAAATAAAATGTGTTAGTTGTTTGTTACCTTTTAGCAGAAATGTTAACAGTTTTATGTGTATTAATTGTTTGTTTATTTCAATATAATTACCTAAAATACGTAAATATTTGAACACAAATTTAACTTCAAAGGTAGCAAATGTAGTACCAGATTGCATGTTAGGACACCTAGTTTTTTTTTCAAATTTTGAAAGGGGAGGGGATACACCTTCTCGTTAGACCCCTCCCCCAGGCCGGCAATCACAGAACATAAGCATGGCCACCGTGAGGAAGGTTTTGGCTACGTCACTGATTCTGAAGAACGGTAATATAACGGCCAATTTGTAAAGTTACAATAGAATAGCTTATAGCAGAGGGCTACCCAATTCCGTAACAAAGTAGGACGGGGAGGGGGAGGGCTGAAAATCCCTAGAAGATTTTTCGCACACTAGAAAATTTCAACCTGCCATTTACTTAACACAATTTTACGTTTCTCGTCCCCCTGAAAAAAATTCACCACCACCAGCTTTCATTCAGTAGGTCAGCCTACTTTTTAAAAAAGAGGTCAAGAGATTTTGATCAAGTGCATCGGTCTTTATGTTTAAATGAAGATGTTTAATAAAGGTTTGTTAAAAAGTTAAAAACTTATTTGCTGCCTTATTTTCTGTCTTCAAATTTTGTTTTCTACGTTTTTCATTTTGGTTTGACCTTATGCAGTAATGTGAATTACTATTACTCCCGCTACTTAAAATAAAGACTATCATACAATGACACTTGTTATAAGATATGATTTGTTTACTCTATAATTTTTTGCATTCAATGTATTGACAGTAATCTGGAATTATCAACAACTAAACCCTTTAAATTTTAGAGTTCGACCCTTCCTTTGCTCACATTAGATCTCTTTTCAAATGTCAGACGATAGAATCTTGTATTTTACCCCTAAAGTACAAAATAAACTGAAATAAACTACCATAAAATTTAACTTACGTCACTTAACCTAGTATACTTGCAATTAACTTTACCGGCAATGTTAATTATCACATAAAGAATAAACTGTTCATAGTCTATAACCGAACCGCCTTGGAAATTTTACTTACCTACTTTAACTAAAGCTATAAATATCAGTTTCAAGTAATTGTTGTAGTATTATTTGATAATAATCAAATATAAACCAATATTAACAGAACTTATACTTGTCAGTGTTAAATTGTATTGATAAATTCTTCATCGGTTACTTACAATAGAAGACGTAATGACCGACACATTGAGGCAAACTGTAAAATATCAATGGCTTCATCTTCGGTCATTTCTCTGTTGTACAGATAGACCCCTAGCTCCTTGACCGGAATCCTTGAAGTGAGGGCCAGGCCCGAGGTGGTCCTGATAGATGCTGTAGAGAGGTCCACTGATTGAAGACAGTTGGATAGGGACAAATACTCGATGGGAATCTGTGAGGGAAGGAAAGTGTCTTTGTTAAAGTAATAAAGTTAAAATAGACATTTTGGTGTTGTTGATTGAATGTTTTAGGATATATTCACTTTGTAGTCTTATAGGCAAGGATAATATATGTATTTATAGTTTCATTTAAAAGAAAATTGAGAATGGAAAAGCTGTAGGGTGTTGACAAAATGTTGGAAAATTAATGTAACGTGGGGAATATAATATGAATGAAAGAAGATAGCCGGGGAAATTATTTTAATAAAATATATTGTTATGGGTGAGATCAAACATAAATTAGAACTAAGAGTAATATTAGAGTACCCTGGAATGTGTGTAATAGAGGAAATTATTGTAGGTGATTTGAAATAAAATTTATGAGAAAAACAAATACAACTTTGAATCTATTGTATAAGTAAATATATTTTTCTAAGACAACTTGGATGACTGCTGAGGCCTGTTTACAATTTCGATTCACGTTTTAAATTTGGATTCATGGTTTAACTACAGGAAAATAAAATGCTGCTGAACAGTTCTGTTATTTTCTTTGAATCAGCCTTCCTGAATTTATGGCATCAAGGATTGACGGTTGGGTGCAAAGAGGGAGGGAGAGTTGAAACATGATAGAAGTTTGTTCTAATAAGTTTTAGTAATATATATTTGAATGTGGGATTGAATAAAACAAACTGAGCTTTGGAGTAAATAGTTACCCCCTAAATTACTTTTAGAGGGATGTTTCAACTATCCTTAGTGATAAATTTTTAAAGTAGTCTCTTATAACACCAGGAATTTATTCGACTGATTCTATAGCTATCAGATTTTCCTTAGATTTGAGACTTTTCATAAGACTTTAGATCATATTTCAGTTTCTGTTCAACTGGCCTAAGCTAGTTAGCTACCAAACAAAGAACTTTTTTGCATTAATTAAACGTCTATAGGTTTCATTGCAAGTATCTTTAATTAATAGAAATCACATTTTCTCCTGAAAGTAAAGGGAAATATGAGTCCATGTGCTTAAACCTAGTTTTTCAAAACAAAACGTGAAATAAGTGATATGTATGATAAAAAAAAATCTTGCAGAAAATGTCTCCTGCACGTACTGACAGAATGTGGTTTGTTATGCTTTCGTCGTTGTGACCTAGCCCATGGGTGTCAAAAAAGTCAATCAATAAATTCAAGATGAATTGCAGTCAGGTACATAAATGCTTGTATGATTTAATGCGGTTGGATGCACCTACACCAAAAATATGTTATTCTCCCAGAATTAAAACTTTGAAATAAAATATTAAAATTCACCTGCATTTCTTTTTAAAAGTATATCCTTACAGCGGCCACTGCCTTTTTCAAGCAATTGCTATTTTACAATGTGTTTAGTGATTCTTGAGCTCGGCCTGGTTAATTATAATTGGAACTAAAAAACAGTTCATCTCGTTAATTCAGACCGGAACGTTTCATGCACTAAAAACTACATCGTTAAA
Organism: Holothuria leucospilota; assembly: GCA_029531755.1. Taxonomy (NCBI): domain Eukaryota; kingdom Metazoa; phylum Echinodermata; class Holothuroidea; order Aspidochirotida; family Holothuriidae; genus Holothuria; species Holothuria leucospilota. Next base: position 63,742 of record JAIZAY010000027.1, read on the forward strand.
AACATTCTAGGTAACTGTTCCGAGAAATTTGTACTAGGGGCTAATTCGAAAAAAAAAACATTTTCACACTAAGACTATATAAATGGAGTAATGCCACCAATTGTTTTGCAGCGTAACAAGAAAATAGAATGACTGATAATGACTCGGAGATTGCCGGTACGTTCGGGGCCACATATATCTGGATTCCAAAACGTCGGGGGCAAGTCATGTTCAAGACCCAAACACGTCTAAAGAAATGAAAAGTTTGATATAGTTTATTACGCCAAATCACATTATACGGGTGGGAGGATGCATGACTTCACGTCAAGTTACATCTCATATGTACTCATTGCTTTACCAAGACAACGCAAGGAAACTGAGTTAATAAGGAGGGTCCCAAAGCAAAGATCCATGATTTAGAAAACGAGGCTGGAAATCCTTTTTAGGTTTATACGGTCCTCATTATTGTATTTTTACATCCAAAAACAAACTTTCTTAGGGGTTGATGAGCCAAGTCGGAGACCATGTAGGTGACTGGTAGCTACGACTGACTTGCTTTGTAAGTAGGCCCCGTTGGATGTGCACGTTGTATAGAAATAATTGGCTTGAGCGAATGTTGTAGCTACATAAGCCGGCGGGTCCTGCCTAGTTTGACGGTGCTTAAGTCGCCGGTCAGCACATATAACAAATTATTGTAGCCTCCGCCTGTAGGACACCTTACCTTTCTGAATCTAGGTTGCTTAACTAAAAGGGTTACCCCTCTGAATATTGACTGAACTATATTGAACTCAATTTCCGTTTCAAAAGTTTTTATATTTAATAAACATTTTGGCATATTAAAGACTGCAATTTGTTCCATCAACTTGAAACGTATCCTAAACGAAACAATTGTCTGGCTAACATAAGTTGGTAGGCTTAAGACAAAAATTTTACCACAAAATTGAGCGTTCATCATTTTGAATTAAAAAATAAATAAGTACTACTGATTGGAAGTCATTTTATAGGAAGGATCTAAACTTACACTATTTATCAGTGGAAATGGTTTAGCTTACTTTTTAAAATGAATTTTATTAGCTGATGGCCCTACTTTTGCGAGGTTGTTATTTTAGCTAGACCTACTTGTAAGCCTAGCCTAGGCTTATTTGCAGACGCGGTACGAAATACTTGATTTGGCGTCGATTTTAGCATAAGTGATTTGTGTGTCGAAGGCTTTGGGTAACAATTCAAATCACAACAAAAACTTTTATAGATAAGTCCCCAGAGTTCCGGTAATCATTTTCCATCCCCCGCATGCAGACTATTGTACCCACGTTAGGAAAATCTATTGTTGGAGTGAATTACAAGCAAAATTAATCTTTTTCGTTGTCAGTGTAGGTGCCTTTGTGTTTGTCTGAATTTCTATTCACAGGCCTGAAAGTCCTGATATAGACGTAAAATAAATAGTAAACGTTTGCTGCAATAGGCTAGCCTTATTTAACTAAATACTGAGTATCTCAGTTGATGATATATGATGATCAAAAGTATTTTTCAACCCTGTTAATTCATACGCCAACTGATATGACACGCTGTACGAACACTTGCCTAGTCACTTATACCGACTACTGTTGTGGCCTGTATTCTGATAGTGTGGAATGCTGTGTCCAAAAATTAGGCCTTGCGAGACGTGCTTGCCTAGTTTGATTTTATTGCGTTTTCTGAATTATTCTGGTAGGCTGAATCCAAAAATGCAGGGTTCCATTTCTTTTTTTCGTCATGATCAAGGTCGCCATTTTGAAGTTCAAATTGGCCGCCATTTTTTACAGAAAAATGACCGTAACCTTCTTCTTCTAGGAGCTATTAACATGATTGCGATGGCTAACCCCACGTTTTCTATACCAACTAATCCATTGGTCACATCTCCGCTAAGGCTTAATGGCGGGGTTTAAGCAATATACTCGCAGCAGATTTACGTCAAATACCCTGAAAGTGGTACTGTAGAAGCAGACAAACAGTTGGCACCGTGTGCTAAAACTAGATTACTTTCAATTACTTTTTAAGTGATTCTGAATTTACATATATGAATTGCCTCGGGGGCCGGAGGTTCCCCACCTCTGCTCTAATACATATTCAAAAAATACTTTTCTGGATATATTTCGTAAGATACAGGTTAACCAAGATGACGGAACTACTAAAATTGCCACCCCTATAATTATATATTATAATATATTGAAATAATGTGAAAAGTATTTACAAAAAATGTGTCTGAAACACTTGCTCCTAATGTATGACCATGTTTATGCCAAATAAGTAAAAGTATTTTTGCCAAATTGTTGCCCATTTTGCTATTTCCGTCATCTTGTTTGACCTCAGTTCCAAAAAAAAATGTTTTTACCAATAACTTTTAATTATTTGGTATAAGACAAGGGCATATAGTAGGATCAAATGTTTCGAACATATTTTTGCAAAGAGTTTTTCACATTCATTCAATATATTATAATTATTATAGGGGCGGCCATTGTAGTATTTCTGTCATCTTGGTTGACCTGGATCCTATAAAATATGTCGAGAAAAATACTTTTTGAATAAATATCAGAAAATATTGCAAAACGTTACGTTTAAATGTCTTGAAAATGTTTCTAAAGTTTATTCTCCTTATTATTAAGAAATATTGTAACGATACCATTGGTGAACATTTTACTTTCTCCTCCATCTTGGTTGTATTGAATTCCAAAACAACTGTTCTGAAAAATAAATTTGAGTCATTTGCCTCAAAATACGGCCAAACATAACGAGCAACTGTAACAAATCTATTTTTAAGGATTATGTTTTTTATCATTATGATGTATTGTAATTTTATCATTGGCAGCCATTTTGTTATTTCCGCCATATTGGTTGACCCGAATACTGCAATAAATATATTGAAAAATACGTTTTAAATATTGTCAACAGAATATAGACAGAAGTTAGGTTAATACTATGCCATAAGTATTTTAATGATTATTTTTCTTCTTATTATAACATATTGATACAATTATTGCACTGGCGACCATTTTGCGTTTTCTGCCATCTTGTTTGAACTGAATTCCAAAAAAACTGTTCTGAACAATAATTTTGGATTATTCTTTTTTATATATATAAAATATGGTCAGATATTAAGGACAATTGTGCCAAAAGTATTTTTAGTGATTATTTTTGATATAATATTTTTGCATTGCGATTTTTATATTGGCGGCCATTTTGTTGTTTCCGCCATCTTGATTGGGCTGGGGTCCTGCATAAAATATCAAAGACAATTCTTTGAATTTTATTTACAATCTCCTATCAAAATATTTAGAATTTTTAATCGAAATATATTTTTAATGATTATTTACTGTGATTTTTTTAATAATTTTCTTATTTTCACGGGGAATTTTTACTGTATTGTTTTTACTCTTTCGGTGCTTTTCTGCCATATTGGTTGGCAAGTACTATTGTGACAAGGATTGTAAAGTTCAGTTTTAACCATAAAATATTAATTGACATCATTATGAATTAGGATTTTGGAAATTTTCATTGTTTTTAAACAATTTTTGAAAATGTTTCATTCATTTTGGCGGCCATTTTGCGTTTTCGCCATCTTGGTAGACCTGAATCCCGCCAAAACAGTCCCAAAATTTAATTTTCGAATCTTTTATCATAAAATATGATCAAATGTTAAGAGTAGATGTCTCACAAAAATATTTTTAGGAATAACTTCTTTATTATAGTTATTTAATACAAATTTTCATAATTTTGCCGCCATTTTGTTTTTGGCAGCCATTTTGAATGAGTGAGACCCAACACATTTACTGGTACCACTTGATTTCGTGTTCAGGCCCATTGCCCACTATTTTAAGGACGATCTTAACATGAAATGGTGGCCGTCTTGAAATTTAACATGGCCGCCATTAAGCCTTAGCGGCGATGTGACCAATGGATTAGTTGGTATAGAAAACGTGGGATTAGCCATCGCAATCATGCCCATAGCTCCTAGAAGAAGAAAGTTATGGTCATTTTTCTGTAAAAAATGGCGGCCATTTTGAAATTCAAATGCGACACCAAATGCGACACCATCAAACTAGGCAGGCCTATCTCGCAAAATGACACCGGGGTCCTGACTACGATGAGTACACAACGTTGCTGAATGAATTAATTTGCCAGCTGTTTTCACATTTTTTACAATGAATGAAATTTGGCACGAATAGTTTTCCTAACGTCTGCAATGTTGCAAACAACTTTTTCGTTGAAACAGCACATTCTCTAGATAAAAACATGTTTGTGAATACCTGTGGCGCCACTGGGGGCGCATGGAGGCACCTCCAGTCACGACCTGTCCCCCTCTTCCCCAGTCCGCTCCTCTACAAAGGTGGTCGTTGTGATTTGTGGTGGTATATTCTTATCCTTTTCTAATACATATTGTTCTGAATTTATCAAGTCCTTCTCAAATCCTTCGCAAAACCATCCAAATTTTCGCGCGCTCCTCGCGCTTCCGGCTTCTCCTCATTGTTGTGCTAATTATCAGTGGCGGATCCAGGATTTTGAGAAAAGGGTGGGGCGCACACATCGTCGGGAAGGCCTACCAGCAAGAAAAAGAAGGGCCTTCAAAATTTTAAAGACCTCTTTTTTTTTCTTTTGCTTTTTCGCATCTGGGGAGCATATTTTCCGTATCTATTTGCTCATTTTTTCATATCGCTGGTGAAAAAATCATTGGTCACCGAAAAAAGGGGGGCGTGCGCCGGGTGCGCCTCCTTCTGGATCCGCGCCTGATTATTATCATGTAATATTCGTCTCAAGCGTATTCGACATATTCAGGGTCTTACAATAAGCCTAATTTCTCGTGTGCAGAGGAGTAGATATGGAGAGCACAACATTGCAGAGATGCGAAGCAAGGGAATTGAGGGGAAGACACATTTTATGAAAACTGCAAGCTTTTAACAGTGAACGTAATTTGGGGCTGAATCTTTAGTGCAAAACTGTGACATTTGTACTGGAGTCAATGCAGCACAGTTTTCGTAATATGAATTTGCGGTTTAAGTGCGTAATGTTACAAGCTTCGAACAGGCCATCATGCATTTAGTTTAAGTGTGACGTCACAGCTTCAAGGAGGCCATATGCCTCCTGGCATTTTGCATCTTAGCCACTTAACATAAACAAAAGGTTCTTAAGGGGATTAGTCGTCAACGCTCCGACAACACACCCTCCTTGTACCCAACCAAAAATAATGGACATTTTTCAGCATATGATCTGTTCGAAAATTCGCCAAAGAAAGCACCGTTTTGCATCTTAGCCACCTTAAACGAACAAAAGTTTCTCAGAGGGGAGGGGAATCATCCCCACAACGGGACGGTACCTACACCAGGTGACGAAGGTTCACAGGATCAGCCCCCGCGGTACCCCTTTCACCTCTGACAAAGGTTTACAGTTTACAGGAACAATGCGCACGCACAGAATTTGCCCCCCTCCTATTTGCTTGCTCACTCAAATCAAGTTTTGATATGTTAGAGGGTTACTTATTCTTAGCTTTCTGGTGAAATTTGCGTTGAATCAGATGTGTGGTTCTCAATATATTAGCAGTTAAAGTTGTCACATATTTAACACAAACTGAACTTGAAGCAAGCACATATGACATCATAGCCTCACATTAATGAGCAGTCTTTTGTTTTTCTTAAATTTTACAACCGATTTTCTCCTCCCCAATCAAATGTAGTCGGAATATGATTGCATGAGAGGCATAAGAATTTTACAAACTTCACATCCCACACGGAGAGGTCCTATCCCTATTTGCTTCAAGGTCAGCACAACAGACTGAAAAACAAAGAGACAAAGCAATTCTCATCAATGTGAGGAAGTTATATAACCCCTGCTTGCCTGAGGCTCAGTTTGGGTCACAGATGTAGGAACTTCATTTGCTGATATCTCGAGTAATACAAGTCCGATTTGAATGACAATTTCACCAAATTGCGTAGATTTAGTTCCTCTTTTACATATGAAAATCAACGCTTTGCTTAAACCCTTCCTTTAAGGTTAACCTAAACTCCGGGGAGGGGGCTGCATTCACCATCCCCCAGACTTACGCCTATGGACAATAAAGGGGAGATTACGTTACCCGGGGACAAATTTACAATGAAAACTGCAACAATTAAGCAATAATTTCGTTCAGTTCGGGAGAAGGCTTTTCATCATAACCAGGTGAGCTGGGGATTGTAACCTCCCCATCCCTGGAGTTATGGAGTTTAGGGAAAACCTAATGTCTGTGCAGATCTTTGGTTTAAACTGTCAATTTTCTTAGGAAGCACAGGTTTTCAATGGACTAAAACGGCTGAGAAACATGTCCCAACCCAAAAACATCCCGTTTGTTTTTGCTTTTGATAAGGCAAAGGTGCCTCCTGTTTCCCACCTGATTAGCCCTTCCCGTTGCTAAATAACAGTATCGGAAGTGCGTGTGTGTGGTGGTGGTGGGGGGGGGGGTGCCTGGTCCACTGAAATGAGCCAACGATTTCGAAAGCGCCCAGTAACGAGTGCTGCCAAAGCGCCCGAAAAATACGCGTTTTAAGACGTTTCAGTAATCCAGGTCTAATACATCGCATAGGCCGATGTTTCTAACACAAACGATTATTCTAGATAAGTACCAGGTAAAGTGAGCGACAAGGGAGGAGAAAATTTGATAGGATGCCCTAATAACGCCACCACTGATTACAGCGTATACAGGAATAGGCCAAAGCGAACTTTTGATTTCATGTGCCCAAAGTTTGAGTAACAAGTGACACATTTACACATTTTGGACAAATAAAGAGGCCTTACAAGACAACAAAAAAGTAACAGCTTATACCGCAAGATGTCATGCCCGATCTTTCTGTATACTTTCTGCCAACTGAGTAATACCACAAATGACAACACAAAATAACCCTCTGAGCACGAAGTGCTCGAGTTATTTCCCGTCTTTTCTAAAGAAATCCAAAGCTTTCGCTAGAGCTTAATTTTTCTGGATTTATGCATAGGTTACAAATAGTGTATTTTACTCCACAATGCCCCAAGACAAGCAGGGATGGCCCCAGAATTTGCCCTACGGGGGGCAAGTTCCCCGACAGGGGGCAGCAACTCGATGCCCCGATAAAGGCGATGAGTTGTCAAAAGGACGACAAACGTAAAATCTAGCGCCACCCCTGAAAACAAGACGCCAAGGAACGCACAGCACGCTGCCGGGCTCGAAAATATTGGTTACCATGTGTACTCTTTGGGTCATGGCTAGGTGGCATATTTCTTCAGCCTTGGTCACTTACGGGCAGGGAAAAAGACAGAAGGGTGGGAATGGAAATAATGTAAAGAGAATTATCAGACAGTAGGCTAAGCAGAGCTCGTCAGGCGCGGATCCAGAAGAGGGTTTTCCCTTATCAGTCCCAGTCCCCTTTTTAGGCACCACTTATTTTACTTGTTTTGACTGCCAGATGTAAGGAAATACTGTTCTACAGTGTGTAATTTCAAATTCCCCCTCCCGTCGAAGCTTCGTGCATTTGACGCTCGTAGATCTGTGCTTTGCCCTAACGAAGGAATAGCCCCTTTTGTAAAATCCTGAATGCACCGATGTTCATTGCCATAGTACCAAGCTCGTTTCAAAGAGGTCAGTGGGCGTGCCTTCCCAGAAAAGCCCCCCCCCCCCCCGAAAATGAAACGTTACCTTTGTCTTAATGCATTTTGTTATATCTCTTTCCCCCAAAAGTAAACCAATTGGTTAGAAACTGAACCGTAAAATCTCATCTAACATTTAACATCCCCCCAAAAGTATGTCGCCCTCGAAGCTGTCTAGCCCCAATATAAATACTTGATGTATCGTGCTAAGTCCCCATTCATAAGTATTATTTGAGGAATTGGAAAACTAAGAATTTTTAATCATTAAGATAAGACACAGTTCAACTGGTCTGGAGAATGGTCCCCTATAGTAGCCATCTTACACTGTATCGTATTCATCGTCTGCCGACGAGGTGATCAAATCTCCGGGATACGTACCATGAACCATAGCCAAGAGGGCAATTATGCGATTGAGGATAAATTTCTCATGTCCAAATGTTAACAGAATCTGTGAGGGGTACCTATATTGTAGTTAAGTGGTAAGGGTTCTCTGATTTGATGTATGGATCCAAATTATGACACAAGACCAGTCTATCCCTTCAGCGCGAAGAGAGTAGAAAATGTCAGGCGAAATTTCAAACAAAGTCTGCAGAATCTCGGAGTAAAATGAATCTTGCAATAAAATTATTTTCCAGTTATACTGGTTCGCATTCCGCGGCCTTCACCTAGTTGTGGTCAGTTCGTTCTCTTGAAAAGACCGATTGCTGTGAAATTCATTTTACATTCGGGACTTATCACATCATTCTTTAAATATATTCAGACGTATGGTGTTTATAAAAGTCCATCGTGTTTAGAACAATAGGAATGCTAAGGTGCTTTTGCGAGGGTATTGCAACTATTTGCCATTTCTAAGAGGAATAAAGCATTTCCAGATACAAGAACGCAATTTTCATACTGTGGAGGCAATATCTTTGGCTACATTTTGAGTACCAAGAATTAGCCAGAATGCAACGGGAGAGGCGGTGTATTCTTAAAATAGCCAGCCAACCTGTAGTAGTTGAAAAAGTTTGGTGGCCTATTAAATACCAACGGTGAACAAATTTCCCCTCCTTTCTTCGTCTTTTCCCTTTCCTGAGAGCCGTCGTGACTGATCGTTGATTCATCCGACTGACCGTCCAGCCAGGGATGTCACTTCCCCCCACCCCAAACCTTAGCTACGTCGCTGCTCTAGGCAAGCTGTACTGTGTTTGCGATCAAATAAATTGTTTTTAGTTATTTTGGCCTTTCATTCATCCCTCATCCACTCATCCCTCGTTGAAAAAATACCAACGGAAATCACGCCCTCTTTATTTAGGGTGACCTTGAATAAAACGGTGCACACTATGTCTAGTTGCAGTTAGAGGGATGAGCATGCACGTAGTTAAAAAGGATAAATGGGCCAGCATGATCATCGTGACATTTATTTAAACGGCAATTCGGTTTTGCAAATCACGAGATGGAAACAGCACAGTAGTTGACCAGGGGCACATGGAACCAACACAAAATTTGTAAGGCAAACGAAGACCTCGCCCAAATTTATTGGGGGAGGGGCCCAGGGAGCAAGATTTACACCACATATCCCACCATATCCCACCATATCATTTTGGGAGGGGTACACATCCCCTTATCCCCCAATTGTTGCAGCCCATGCAAGCAAGTCTCATCAACGAGCAATTGAAGTGGATTATCATTCGAGTTGAAGCATGCGCGGCACTTATAGCTACGCCCGTAGCATACAAACTTTATGCTAATACAAAGATGTGCTTCATCAGGACCTGGTGGTCCGAGATCACAAGACCGATAAATTATTTCAATTAAGAGAAACACGAAGAACGCTTTAAATGTTTGTAGTAGACCATCACATGCGCGCTACCAGGTTTTGCAAAGTGGATATCACATTTGAAACTCTACAAATGTAGTAGCAAAGAACGAGGGACGGAGAAAAATCGCGCCAGGATTTGACCCACGCGGAGGTGGCACCATATGGGGGCATGGGGTTCCAAGACCGGCATCTCATCCACTCATCCCTAGTCGTAAAATTACGAAAGGAAATCACCCTCTCTTTATTTGGGGTCCCCTGATTAATACGTTGCACACTACGACCATTTGCGATGTTCGAGGGCAGTGGCGTAGCCAGAGGGGGAGGCAGAGTGCCCCCTGAAAAATCGAGAGGAAAAATCGGGAAGAGGAAGGAGAAAACGGGAAATGAAGGCGGAGGGAAGAAGAAAAATGAAAGAGAAGAAGAGGGGAAAAAAGGAGAATAGAAAAGGGGAAGAAAACAAATGCACCTAGAAAACGAGGAAACAGAGAAGAGGTCTGTCCAGTGAGGTTAACATTTATATAGTAGGCCAGTCGAGCCTGGTTGACAGGTTTGAGTCGGTAAATGATTGGACATAGCTTACTGCCAAAGAATACAATATCTTCTAGTGAACATGACTTTGACCAGCTTTAAGCCCCACACTCTTTCAAGTTGGTCATTCATTCCACGAATCAGGTCGAACCATAACTGAACCAGTCTTATTATTTTCTGCCCGATTTCCACCTTCCCGTGAAACGGTCCGAGCCTACCACCTGGGTAAATTCGAGAGTAATCTTACTGTGACTGCTCACATGATACATTATTTTGGGCAGACTTGAAACATTGTTTATCGGGCTGAAATGAATCATGGGAACAATTGCTATTTAATCGGCAACTTGTGAACGATCCTTCAGTCGATTGAAACTCACTAACAGTCACATATATAAGATCTACCATGGGTGAGGAACGATCGAGTTCATTAGCTTAGAGCGCGAGTTGGCGGAACCTTTAAATTTTGAACCAGTAATGGACACGTTTGGTCAAATGACAGTTCGTCGTATGAAATTAGAATGAAAACACCCATAAAACCCTCATGGTGGGGGAGGGGGATAGGGATATTACCCTCATGATAATGGGTGGAGGAGATATAATACAACATATCCCACATAATCTCTGGGCCAAGGATACTTTAATAAATGGGCGACAGGGGTGGCGCCAGGATTTGCCCGACAGGAGGGCCAGCAATCCAAAGCTCCGACAAAGGCGATGAGTTAACAAAAGGATGAGGAACACACACAGGCAAAGCGCGCCGAAAAATATTTGGCTTTTTTCACAAAAATATGAAAGTTTGGGAGTTTCATTGTAGAAATTATAAAAAAAAATGGTTATTTTGGGGGTGAAAATTTGAAAAATTGTTTTTTTTTAAGGAAAATTGGAAAATTTGGGGTCTTTTTTGAAGTATATACCCTTCCTATGAGCAAAATCAAGCAGATCGTCGGGACGACTGAAGGTCTTTGGGATTACATATTTTATCGTAAGGATTAAGGCTCTCCGACGAGATTTGAAAATTTCCCTGACGGGGGACCAGCCTTCCCCGACGGGTGGCTATGACCCCCTGGACCCCAGCTGGCGCCACTCTTGATGTACGAGCATTATCACCGTTACAATTACTATAAAAAACGGCAATTCCCTTTCGCAAATTCAGGGGATGGAACCTTTGTAAGGCAAACACTGACCTCGTACAAATTTATTGGGGGAAGAAGGAGGTAGGATTTATATCACATATCCCACCATCCCATTTTGGGTGCACCCCTCATTATCGCCGCCCCCTCAAGCAAGCCTCATAAACGAGCAAGTGAAGTGGATAATCAATCTGGTTGAAACATGTGCACGTATAGCTACGCCCGTGGCATACAAAGATGTGCTTCATCAGGACCGAATGGTCCGAGACCACAAGACCAATAAATTATTTGAATTGGCAGCAAAGCGATGAACATTTTAAATATTCGTAGTGTTGCGTAACATGCGCGTAAACAGAGTTTTGCATAGTGGGTATCGCTGGGCTGGATCAGGAAGCTGGAAGTGCAATTATCACATTTAAAGCTCAAGAAATATAATAGAAAAGAAACGGAGGGAGCAAAAATTGGGCCAGCATTTGACCAACGCGGAAGTGGAACCATGAGGGAGGGGGCCAGGGGATCCAACCCCCCCCCACACACACACACACCTGGGATGGCTGGTCCCCGTCAGGGAATTCTTCCAATTTCTTCGGGGAACCTTAGTCGGTATTGATAAGTATAAATTCCCTAGAGCGACAAGTCGCCCCGACGGTTTTGCTGTTAGGAGGACAATTTCTTCAATAAAAACCATTCAGTTACTATTTAGCTCTACGGAACGGAACTGGGTCTATGAGAGTAACTCTCATAGACCTAGTTCCGTTCCGTAGAGCTAAATAGTACAAGCTCTTTCCTCCTTACCAAGTACCATTCAGAAGAGGGCACATTTTCATGTAGATATCGTGAACTTCGTCCATGTCGCATAGCCTAGTTAATGCTCTCTTGTATCTCTTGTGTCCGTCAGGCGGTGCTGTAAGAGACTCGCGGAGATAACTTTGACTACTTCATTGAGCACAGACGTGGTGGATTTGATACAATAAATGTTATCAACATGATGCCTTAACAAGGGATAGGAGAACAAAGACAGGTAAAATAATGAGAACAGTAACGTGTTACGAGCAGGAAGGAGATTTAGGAGTTAAAAAGAGAGTCACTTTGAGAAGGAATAATATGTAATAATACACATTTGGCACAAAAATATACAGATTTGAAGCACAAATCCTTGTGATCATTGTGTTTACGGGAACATCCGACCAAAGGCCGGGTGCATGCATAACGTGCGCGAGGTCCCAGATGTTTTAGTAGTGTCGTTAAATGGTATTGAAGATTAGAGGGCTGGACCATTCATTTAGAGAATCTTGGCGTTTTCTAAGGTAATTTTGGATTTTTCAAATACAAAACGTACCCCCTGCTCCATCTACCCTGCATGAGTTTACGGCCTCGCAGAGGGAGAGAGAGAAAAAAAAAAACATTTGTCGGGTGGCTGTCCCATATTCGGGATAAAACGCATTGTGTCGTATTCAACCTATCGTCCTACGAAGGTCCCCTAGGCCGTCACCGAACACTCTGTGCTACATAAATGTGGAAGAACTACGGAATGATCATGGTTTTGGCAGCCCATTGCAGAATATTGCTAAGGCTATGAAAGGGACAGGTCATTTACTTGAGAGTGTGCTAAGCAGATTCCAAGGCGCGCTGAGCGCGCCGAAAGTTGTGCATTGCAAAGTACAGACAGGCCCGCCAAAAGCCGATCCGGACTCGAATAATGAATCTAGACACTGGGCTCCCCCTCGGATAGTCGGAGGGGGAGGGTTCGAATAACAAAGAAAAGCGTGAAATAGGTCACATGCCGGTGTGGCATGAGACTTACCCATGCACCCACATTTAGTGGTGTAGTTGGAGAGACATGCTAAATGGGGCAAACGCTATTGTTTCCTGTTGAACAACATATTGCTCTGGGTGAAATTATTAACTGCCCGAAAACATAGATATTAACTGCCATAAAGAGCTTAGCTAGAATTTTAATTTAGAAATTTAGGTTTGGAATCACCGAACGGTGGTTCAAAAGATTCAGGAACTCGAGCGGTATGCAAAATTTTGGTTCAAAGTGAACACATTCAGGGAATACCCTTTGGGGCCGTTTTCACTTAACTAGCATTTTCACTCGAAACACGATGATTTGTCTTTCTTTTTACTTATGCATTAAAGAGCTTACTACGAGCAGACATGAGCTGACCCTTTTCGGGATTATGACACATTTCAATTTATCCACCCCACTGCCAGTCGAAACGTTCTAACCCCCACACTTACTGTTTGCCATGTCAACAACAAGTGCAATAGAATAAATGAACTAAATAAACTTACAGCTTGTGACAGAGAATCGTACATCTACTTTCTTATAGTGACAATAAACAATTCATGAAAATCAACGAAACTCTACGGAACGCAAAGCTCGCCGAAAAGATTCGAGTTGTATTCCTTAAGAGCACAACTTAATCCAGGCAAACCGTTGACGTGACTGACCGCTATTGGAACACACATGCTATACCGTACCTCATACAGGCTGGAGTGCTAGTACTCAGTATTTGGGTACATGACCCATAGCCCTGTGCTGGTGGTACCCCATGAAGGGGAGTTTGAATACTTTCACTTAATTAGGGGTAATGGTGGCTAAAATTATCAACGGTGTGTGGGCGGTGGCAGCGCAAGAGAAAATGAACGGATACGTTTTACCTCGTTTTGCATTGCACTGGTTATTCATTTACTCTTAATTCTCCTTCCATTTTCTTTCTCTTTAGCTTTACCTTAATTAGCTCAGAAACTTGATCTACCCTTCCCTGTCAAATCCATTGCGGGAAGAGGAACCCTTCCTTCCTTCCTTCCTTCCTTGCTCCCTCCGCAGATGTGAAACCGCCAACGCTTACATCCCACAAACGTCGTGCAGAATGGCCACCAACACTGGTATCGGTTGCATGAATGAACAAAGAATACCTCTCACACTGAATGCAAAATTGGCCATATCCATTTACGTAAACTCATATTAATTTCAGAATTTGGTGTTCTTATGATTTTCAATTTCAAACTCTTGCATATTTTTCAATAAAAGAAATAAGTACTTCCATATATACTCATTTTTTCGGACCCCAAATTATCACGGGCCCGGGCCTTTTGTACCCCTTCTCCACCCACTCGAAGTCCTGAACACAAAGAACATTATGTAGCTGTAAGACAGCTTACCTAAACTATGAAAAAATATAACACAGCCCTTTAGCGTGCTTACCGAGATGGAAAGTTTGGATCATTGAACAACCCGACCCCGAGCAAACAGGTAAAGTATAGAGGTAGCTATGCCTAGAAGGTGGTCCTCGACAGAAGTACCATGTCAGGCTTTCCAACCATGGTTCCTAGAGGATCTTCCCTTTTTGACATTTATAAGGAAGTGGAAGATTGGCAACATGTTTCATTTTGGTACTTAAATAGGTGGGTTTCGAGGTAAATTTTGAGTTCTCTGTTTATTTGAGGAAAAGACATAGGAGAAGTTGAACCCCTTTTAGCTGACTTTCCTACAAGCCAATGTATTAATTTCTAAAAAAGTAAATAAGAAGGATATTCTGGGATCACTCAATTGGCATTGAGGGTTCCTTTTCTTTGTTGAGGAAGATTAGCTTTACTCACTGTGGAAGATTTCCACCCAATGTTACCACAGAAACGCATAATATTCAAGTTGCATACCCCACTTGTTCGCTTAACTTGAGGACAGTTCATGTAAACTTTTCTCCAGATGAGACCCCCCACAAAAAACTATACTTTACACGTGCATAAACACTTTTGGTTTTATGACGGATTCACAGGATCTAAGGCAGATAGACATGACCAAACTGCGTCGAAGTCGGCGGAAGAGCTGCGTGGATCCTACCCACTCCCTTGACATTAAGTCTAAAGGGTCCACCTTTGGAGCTGTGGTGTTGTCCAGGGGTATCGTGAGCAATGGGGATAGGGAAAAGTGTCCGCACGTCGTTGCGTTTTTCAAAAAATATTGGCATTGGGAAGGGTCATTCAATAACGTTAACTTGGATTTAGATGGAAACTTTCTGCTCTCTGAAAAAGGAAAACTTTTCATCAGTGGAGTATACTATACAAACCAGGGTCAGGGGATGGGATTCCTGATGTAAATGTTCCCCCTATACTGAAATGTCTTACCCCTCCCTTCAAACGGGACTAATAGAAAAAGCAAAGTTTCAACAAAATTATTCTATGTGCTTTAAAGGTAAAATGCAGTTACCCCAATCAGAGTGAGTATGCCCGGTCACTCTAGTTCATGATTGGCCTATTTTGATCATGTGCCAACATTTTTGTTAGTGAATTGTGAAATTCAAGGAGAATTTCTCCTTGCTTTGCTATTGTTTGTAATAGTTATGTTCAAAATGTCTTCAGAGTTGCTTCTAATTCAATAAGAGGATATTTGCAAGAGATTGCTGATTTTTCAAAGAAAATTTTTGGGCGACTGCCTATTGCCTTTAAGGTCACTTAGACATTACTTTTTTACCGGAACTATATAGGGATACTTCCCTTTTTCGAAACTCTGCTTTTTTCTACGAAAAGACTTTGCTATCACTTAATGATGTGAACAGTTAAGGGTTCATTCCTTCAAATCAACCAAGCCTGCATACATCTGCAGATCAGGAGGGCACTTCCCATGACAGAAATGTCTTTTTCCTCACATGTCAGTGGCTTTTCTGTGATGAAAATTAAGAGTGGAAAATGCCCTCGATGGCTGAATGGAAAGGGGACAAGACAAAAAAATGACAAAAACTGCCCTCGAGATATAATTAATAATCTGCATACTGTTTTGAATTTTCTGAAAACCTCCATATCCTTTTTGATCATGAGTAAAACAAGTGGAGTGAAGTATTAGCAGCTCCTAAAATCATCAGTCTCTCAGGGCTACTCTAAAGAGACACGTCGTCTGCCTTCGGGAGCTTGGTTACAGGCAACATTCTACATTCGGGCCGACAAAGGATCGCCCTCAGTCATTTTGAGTTTGATGCCAACTTTCGAAGTAACTTCTCTGCCAAGCAGTATTAAACCCAGAGTTTTCACTTGACAGACGTTCCGAAGGGCAGGGAAGTACCCCGAAATAGTTGCGTTGTGACCAAACAGTTAAATATGATCCGTCAGCAAATTTCGTTATCTCAAAGGTTTATCATTTGTTACCAATAAATTCCTCCAAATAAGCCTTTATGTTTTTCTATCAGACGTAGTTTCACCCTTTGGAGCTATGCAGCACAGTGTTATAAGTAGGAACCGAAGACTTGACGTCAAGTACTTCCACAGTATGGTTTAATAAGGGTGGTTCTACAAAGCCCCCGTTAAGTTTAGTATTAACATTGACAGATAGAAAAAAATGGTGGCAATACCAATAAAATCGAAGGGTTGGATCGTAAAATAACACATTCAGGTTAAATCCGGAACATACAAGGGAATGCAAGATACGTGCCACCAACTGATATGACCTACAGCGTGCTCTGACAAAAAGAAAGTCCACGCCATTAAAACAGCATCTACTACAAACAAAGAACACTTTTACATATAGCCAAGGTAGATTACATCGCCACCTCACGTTTTCGAAATAACCAACACCTCACATGGGCCAAGAAAATTAAGACACATTTACTCAGCTTACTGGGATCGTGTGGTACTATGTCTGTCAACCAGCTATCGCTTGTCGTGTTTTAGGTAGTGCACAACAGGCTATAGTTTAGTTTATGTATGAGCTTTTTGTAAACATAATAAGTGAAGTTCAATGAGAATTCAAGTATGCGTTTTTGGTAAAATCAGTTTCCGGTGACTTTAGTAAAACACCACTGCATTTTGCTTGTGATATGGAGGAGAGGGGGTTGATATATGATTTTAAAAATCGATTTTCTGTCATATTAGTCTTTTTATTTTCTTCATGCTTTCCAGAGGTTTGTTTCTGGTTGACTTTAAAAGAAGGTGAATCCTGGGATAAGCTCAAGCTAGTAGACATTGTCAGCTGAGTGGAACAGAGGAGGTGGCTAAAGCTATTTTTGAAGAATACACGTCCTGAAAATGATACTTACTCCTCAAAGTTACTCCTCAAGTTTAACACGCTTTGGTCAGATTAAACCTTATGACCGCAGGCTTCCTCTAAATAAAACAGCAGGATAGCAAATAGGCAGGTACCCCCATTAAACCCCTCTCCCGCTGTCCATCCACACTTTCTGTTTCTTGGGATGAATTGAGTACAAGTCTTCATACTTATTTGAGTCAAAAATTAAAACCGTCTGGATGTGTTCTAAGCCAGCCAGTGCTCTAACGTCCTCTAACGTTATATTAAAAGCATTCGCATGATATGCTTTATTGTCAAATAGTCGGAGTCAGAACTGGCCCGGAATTGCAGACACTGGGATAACCGCAACTGGCTTGGAGTCGAAGGGTACTGGACAAAAGTTGCGACATGTGGTAGACATTGGGGGCCGTGGGTAGGAAACCTCAGAATATTTATGTATATGTGTACATATTCGTATATTTATATGTTCAGGTATAAATATATACGAAACCGCATTACGTAGACGTAAACATAGACATACGTATATGTAAAGTATGTGAAAATGTATACGTGCATATGTTGGCAATAAATTTCTAGAACCAATGACATCAACTCTATACTAGGATCGAGTCGGAATGTGTTCAACAGCGGCGCCGAGGGATCGTAAACGGTCCCTTTTCGGACTTACAAATAGCATTGACTGTGCCCGCAGAAGTCAAAACAACCCAAAGTTTGCCATGTATCCAACAACTTTGAGTGGTTAAAAGGAAGGATAAAAGACCGGGGAACAAAGAGGATCCTGACAATGACACGAGAAGCTATATGTGCGCGAGAAGCGCGGAGAAAAATAGTCTTCACAAGAACATTTATGTCTGTAATACAACATTTTGCTAGGTTGCGGGGATCCGAAATAATGCACGCCCTTGGTAATTGCCACTGTCTGGTTATAAAGGTGAAAGACTCAGATGTTAAAAGATTGACAGTCAACTGAAGTTCAGTAGGGTCAAGTGCATTTAAAGATCGGTTTTACATATCTTGGAAAAAAAGGTCAGACTACGTTGGTCCATCCTGTACAGAAGTAAAATTTTTTAATAGGAAATAATAAATGAACAGAGTTCCAATGGACTTAAACTTAACTTTCAGAACATCAGTTCCTTACCTTTAACCTATAGTGATGTTAGGCATCAGCATTGATTGTACGAAGGGCTGAAAAATACACTTTAAAATTCACCCAGAATCCAGTCGGGTTGGGGATAGACTACAAAATTGTTTGAGCAGAGGGGTGGCCAAATGTCTCCTCCCTCCCCTTCATGGGGCGGGGAGACCAATTTGCTATGCAACAGTGAAGGATTGTTTGAGTGTTCGTATTTTCCACCATGTGGTACAGTCAACCAAACTCATTACAAAGTGATAACTTTAACATAACTTGTTTCACTCCGTTTGGAAAAGAAAGGGAAATAAAGAAGTGTAATAAAATGCAACCCTATAAAAGTTAGTGCGCCATCAAATTGGCTGTACCTTTGCTGGCTATTTCACCCTACTTTGTGGCGATGCAAGGATTTGTTGGAACGAAGGATGAAGGGTAAGATCGAGCTCCCAACGAGGAGAGGGCAGCAGCGGGAAGCCCCACCATCAGGAACCCTGTTTTGCTTGAAAGAAATTCAAAAATATGGGTTGCACATGAAGACTCTTCCTCCAGAGCAAAGGCAAGCATCCTGTAGGAGCTTTCTGATCCCTGTCTGGAACAATACTCTTTATTATACCGATCAAGGCATGCAGAGAAAATGTTCCGTCCGAACTGGCATTTTAATTCATACCGTTGTACAGAGCAGGGGAGGAGCAAAAATAGGAGGTCATACGGTTTTGTCCAAGGTTGTATCTTATTTTCCGTAGGTCAATTGCCTAACAGAAGTTGTCATAAGTCGATTACCTGAAGATGAGATTCCGGGGAGGGAGGGGGGGGGGTAAGTAAGTTGGACATTTTCCGTGGGTATTTGTCACGGGGATGGGGAGTTGCCCATAATAACCCGAAGTGTAATCAAAGTTTGGCGTCAACGCAAGAAAAATAAGGTACAGTAGTTACATGTTATCACCAAATTATGATCAGGTAGGCAGTTATACGAGCGATTAAGTACGGTGTTCAACTTAAGATACAACTAGGACAAAACTTAATCCGTCACTAATCACCTATTGCTTTGTATGCAGTCGTTATAGTAACTGAATGATTTGCGTAACTGGACTTATTTCCAAACCAAGCTTCTTTGATACCAGAGGTACGGATCGGGATGAGCTAACCAGAAGAAGCGGGAATATTCATCGGCAAGGGGTATTTTTGAAGAGACATCTGTATAATGTGTCAGTAATTAAACAAACCATTTTGTACCGTAATGTGCAAGAACTATCTTTTTACTATTTCTTCTCACACTCAAAGAAATAAGCCCTACTCTCTCCAAAATCTCTACCAATCACAACTGTAAGGTGTTAACCTGCATTCTTTGAGGTTAGAGTTCATCTGTTTGGTAGAAAGGTAACACGGTATTTGTGCAAGTCTGCCGCTGCTGATAAGTTACATGCGGGAGGGGGGGGGGGTTGTCCCTCGTAAAACAACTCCAAAATAAGATGGATAAGAGTCACACATTTGTGAATGTTTTATTAATATACCAATAATTCCCTCCTCAATTCTGAAATAAGATTTCTTTAAGTTGTCCGTGTACTGGTCACCCTTTTCATTTGTACAATTCTTGCTCTTCACATTATACGATCAACGAAATCGTCGTGTGTGTTGGATGGACAAATATATTCCTACCGTTCAACCACAATATGAGCATGCACAGTTAAATTGTATCTGCTGAAATGAAGTGCTGAATAATGATTAATTAATTTCACGGAAAAGTACAGCAGCATTAGGTAAGTTTACATTTCCATGTATTTGTAACGCCCGTTTGTGTCTTCTGACACTTCTTTGTGTAGTTTGTACATTTATGTGAACGTTGAAAAGTAATACAGATATTTAGATGTGCAGTGGAATGATCACTTGTTATACTGACGTGTGCTCTTGTTCCCTTAACATAAGTGAGACCTGGAGGTAACTTCACTTGCAGTACGAAAACAGTCGGTGCTGACAAATTTGCAGTCTTGAAGGACTATGGTCCGACTAATTGAATGATATTTACCTATGTTTACCTATGTTTCATCAAATGTACATGACGTGTCAATTCTAGTACATTGATATATCATTGGGCCTAAATTTCTCTACACAGTCGGTGAGTCCTTACGTGAAAATGTTTGAAAAAAGTGGGGGATCATTCTGTATAAAATAACTGTTTCACTTCATTGCACATTATATAGTATGCCATCTAATCCATTAAAATGTCCCGCCTGGTACTACTGAAATGTCCTAGAGGCAAATACCCCTTGTCCTCCGATTGAGCTAATTTCCTACTTTTTCAACCACTCATGGGGTACAGGTGTGTACCTGTGAAGTGCTGTCTTACTTCGGTCGGAGTGATTCGGGGCATCTAGCGTAGCTAGCTCGTTTCGATTCACAATCCTAGATAAATCTTGTCGGACGATAATTCTAGTACAATGCCGAAGAAATCATGCCACATCATTCGTCGTCTCTTCAACCCACGATTTTCTTGGGGGGGGGGGGGGGGGGGGAGAAGAACATTGTACGAATGGGAAGGTAAACCGCTTAAACGCCATATATGAATAACGGCACAAGATGTACCAATTGTTAAATCCAAAATTTCAAGCTTACATGAAATCTTACTTACTGTGAAGACCACGGGCCACGGCTGTGGAATGAAGAGTAATGTTATTAAAGAGTGCGTTATTAGAAGATCAAACTCCATATCAAGATCCCTCAAGTAGGTAGAAATAAAAAAAATGCTTTTTACCATTAATTTATTATGACTCTTAATTGATACGTCCATGTATTTGCTGAGCCTCATGTTCTTAGGCATGGGGGTATTTTTTCGTGTAGGCCTATGTCTTTCATGCTCAAACTACTGCTCATTTTTGGCTTCGATGAAAAGAGAAACACATGCATTCATGATGGCGTGTGTGTATGTTTGTGTGTGCGTGTGTGTGTATAGGTGTGTTTGTGACACTTCTTGTTTACACGATATCTCAAGAAGAGCAACTCTGAGTTCTCAGATTTAGTAGGCAGATGCCACATAATAATAGAAATAACCCTATTGTTTTTGGTTGAGTTCAAAGGCTATCTAAGGTCAGCGGGAGTTAAACTCTGAAAACGTTTTACACGATATCTCAAGGTAGAAAGCTTTGATAAATTTCATACTTAGTGTGTGATGCATAATGGTGAGAGAAAAAACCCTAAGCTTTTAATGTAGGTCAAAGGTCATCTGGGGGCACCCTGATAACCTTGTTTACACAATATCTTAAGGTACGAAGCATGGATAATTTCATACTTAACTTGGGGATGCTTTATTGTAAGAAAAAGAGCCATATTGTGTTTGGTGGAGGTCAAGGTCATCTGAGGTCAAAGTCTGAAAACCTTGTTAGCACGGTATCTCAAAATAGGAAGCTTAGATGGATTTCATACTTAGTATGTGGATGCTTTATGGTCAGAGATAAACCCTTTGTTTTTGGTGGCGGTCAAAGGTCATCTGAGTTGACCGGGGCCAAAATCTGAAAACCTTGTTAAACAGGATATCTCAAGGTAGGAAGCTTGGATAGAGTTCATACTGCATGTGGATACATTATGGTCAGAGCTTATTGTATTTTGTGGAGGTCAATGGTCATCAGAGTCACCGGGTCAAAGTCTGGAAGGAAGCTTGGATAGATTTCTTACGTAGTGTGTGGGTGCCTTATGGTCAGAGTTAGAACCTAATCATTTTTGGTGGAGGTCAAAGGTCACCTGGGGTCACTGGGGCCAAACTCTGGAAACCTTGTTGGCATTTTATCTCAAGGTAGGAAGCTTGGATATATTTCATACATAGTATGTGGATGCCTTGTGGTGAGAGGAGAACCTCTATACGTTTTGTCAGATGTCGGAGGTCAGCTGAAATCACCAGAGGCCAAAACAGCAAATATTTCCAAGAATTCCCAAGATCAAATATAAACACAAAACTGTAACTTTCCAGCACATTAAGATCACATTCAACCAATGACTGAAACAAACGGGATTTCTTCGCATTAGTTGTGATTACACATGTAAGTGCTATTTATCGAAACCACAATGCATTTTTGAATTCTGGTTCAAAAATTGGTTTCCCCAAACTATTAACGGAGGAAGCAGGGAGGGGTTGGGTTAGAGATGCAAGTGCCTAGCGCCAGGCTTGGACGCGTATGGTCATATTCTGCTGACACTAGTTACTAACCTTAATCAATTATCAACGACTTTGCGATAATTTGTCAGCTTTGGATTAAATACGAAATTCTCTAGTGCCTGTTTTTGCCTTTCGGAGGAGGGGGGGGGGGAGTCTGACAAAAGTGCCAAAGGGGCAGAAACTGTTTCATGCATACATTTTGATGCAGCATTGAAACATTTTTCGGAACAAAATTCATATTTGTCTGAGTTTAACATACTAAAGCATTATCAATGTGAAAAGCACAAGGAGTCAACAAGCATTAAATAGGTACCGATAAGTGTTCACTTATTGATCAAAGTATACAGAGTTTTGAACATTTTTTATAACAACAAGTTATTTTTATATTAAAAACTGGCAAATATATTGATAGTTGAATTTGAAACACAACCGTCCGTCTAGAAAAAGTTTTCATAAATTATGAGAGTTTTTAAACTCCTTAACTGCAGCCCTCACTTGGGCTTTTACAAATGACAGCGCGGTACTCTCTTATTAAGTAACACAACGCATCTCACCGCAAACCATTATTAACGAATTGACCTTATTAGTTACCCCTAAAATAAACAAAAAAAAAAAAGACTTAGGCAAAAGAAGAAGTTCCGGCGACTTAGAAATGCGTCTTCTTTTTTTACCAACAATGCCCTTTTTTTCGAAGAAAAAGAGGAAAAGTCGCTGATTTCCGTCCTTGCTGTAAAAAGATGATCAATATGCAAGCTGTGAAGGGATGGATACCAATGCTTACCTCGTTTCTAGCGGCAATTTCTAGTAATTGCATTGATGACCGTTGAAGTAAAAGGCTGTCATAACCACTGATGATTACACCCTCATCGCACATCTGACGGATGGTATCTTTCATATTATCAACCTGTCCAGTTTGTTCTAGGATGCAAAGAATTGCAAATTTGTCACCGCCTTCGATGCTGTGAAGGTACTGAATTATCTTGTCAGCAGCGACAGGATTCAGCCCACATGCAATTCTGTATACGTATTGCAAATCGAATGGATCCATGTTCTCGAAAAATCTTTGCAAGCTACTTGGTCCAAGACTATTTATATGTTCGGCCACATAATGTGCAGCGTACCATTCGCAGAAAAGTTTGTGATAGAAACTAACATCCTTTCTTCTTTGGATAAGATCAGCGGCAGATGTACCAGGCTTATTAACAATTCTCACAACATTCTCTTCAACCAAGATACCTATCTCAACTAGTTCATTGTACAAAGGTTCATCGATTAGCTCCACAAATCTGTCTCTACTCCAAACTAAGTGTTGATCCTTACCTTGTAGACTCTCAAAAGCAACCTTGTCCAGCTTGTGATGCTTCGTAGCAGGTGTAAAGTTAAAGGCGGTACTGACTGCACCTACTTTAATCTGGATGTGTTCATAGAAGCAAGCTATTACGTAACGAAAGAAACTTGTGACGGAGTCCAGCACTAGAGATGTCTCCTTCTCGTGTGTCATATGAACGAACATGACAAAGAAAAGGTTGACCTGGCAGATATCAGCTAGTATGGGGTTTTGTTGAAGTTGCCGAAGGATTCTTGCAGCTGCTTCAGCATTCCCGTTAACTACAGCCTTGAGAATATACCTTTCTTTTGCTTGGTCGTCAAATCCAGTCAATCTGACTTTTTGCGTTGAGTGAGAAAGTTTCGTCGGAGTACCAGAGGGTCTTGTCGTGAGGACTAGCTTATATTTTCGAAACATCTGCCTAGCTACTATTTTTGCTACGTCATCCTTGCTGTTATCACCTCTATTAGAATATTCGTCGAAACCATCAAACACTAAGACTACAGATGCACAGCTCTGAATGATATCCTTAACATCACGTTCGCTTAGTGCAGTGTCACTGGGCAGCAAAAACTCCTTAATAGCCTTAAGAATAGGCATCCCTCCCCTTAAGTATCTCAATCGAAGAAATATTAACATTTCTATGTCTTTAAGAGGTGACCCCGAACAACGATTGCACCAGTCATACACATATTCAAGAGCAAGCGTCGATTTCCCATAGCCAGGTTCACCATATAACAGAAATACCATTGCATGTGATAAACGAGGGTCCGTAAATATGGAATTGTATGAATCTAACTTGAGCCATGTCCCACCACCAGCGTTGCTTCCGTCTTCTTTCTTCAAGTATTCAATACCGCTGTCAACGAACACCTTGTTGACACACAGCAGCCTTTCTCTGATGTAAGGGATAGTCTGGACCCCGTTGTACATCTCTGCATACGTTTCCAATATGTCTTTCAGGAACTGCTTCTTCTTTCCTGTCAGTATAAACACCAGTAGGTTGTGTGAAATTCAAACTATATATCCAAAGGTAGGGAGTAAATAACTATAATCCAGTTTGAGGGAGCGCTGTTGAAGGTCACTATTTATTTTAAATAGCCGTCAAATGCATTCTTTGCGTAATTCTACAAATAAATGATCATCAGGAGGATCGGAAAACATAATATTAAAAAGATTTCATGTTCCTCTAAACCATAACGACAAAAAAGTCTTCGTCTCAGTTTGCCAAAATTAAGAGACTTGTACTCCGTAATCCAGTTGAAAGAAGGAAAAGGAAAACAAATATTGACTTCAGCACCAGAAACAGACCTCTTGTTTAAATTCGTCCACGCCATATTTTGCTGATGTTACTACTGCGTTTTATTAAAATACTTTATCTTCTGGTAATCTGAGCTCTCTCCCCTGTCTGCATTGCAGTATTAGCCTCACTACACTATAATTCGCATTGGCACTGGTTTGTACAAGTTATTGATTAATCAGGGTAGTAAACCTTAAAATTCATTGCATTTTCCCACTTTTCCCAATATAGGGTAGTTATTTATTTTGAACGAACGTTGCCCTAAACCTTAATTATGTTTGTGGTGATTAATGTGCGACTTTGGTTATATAAACGATTGCGAAATAACTGGACATAGTTATTGGTAAATCAGACTGTAAGGTGAAGCTGACTGACAGACTACAAAGATTGAATAACATATATTCCTTGTCATCATTCTACAATCTTAGTGATTTAAGAATTACACTGTGAACTTGTGATAAGCTTTTACCATAGACGGAGGGATATGACTACAGCAAAATGCGAGTAAGGTAGCAAACTCATGTAAACATGATAGTACTTTTGAATAACGCTGACTTTCAAATTATTCAAGCAAACTGACTTATACCAACTCTTGATATCAATTCTTGTTTAGCAAATGTATTTCTATATGTATTTTCTTTATTCAGATAAGATCAACAATTTTACAAATGGAAGGGGCTGTAAGGTATAGGTAATATATTGAGTTATGTATCTACTTTTGATCATAACTTAGAAGGTACTTTCCGCAGATACATGATAAAAGGGTGCACCTTGCGCTGAATGAATCATAGAAACATTTGTCCAATATTTTCCAGACTGAGTCCCCGTGTCACTTAATATAAGCAAAAATGAAACATGCTCGTGTTGTGTTTAGGCATTACAGTTACCTTTGTGCTGAAGTGTTAGATGGTAACTGAAACTAAGTGGTCATATGGTGCCAATGTCGTACCTGATAAACTATCTCGAGGATTAGGAAAACCTCCTGGTGATGGAAAATTACCAGATACATATCTTGCAAATAAATCGGTTACTTTCGGAGCGATACCGTGAAGACCGATGTGTTCAAGCGCATCTATTAATGATGATATGTCATTGGGACTAATCTTGCCCCTTTGTCTCAAAGTATCCATTAGCACCAATCCAGGATCCATGTTCCTCGAGATCCTGTCCACGTCGGCAGCAGGCAGAGAGCACACAGTTGCAATTTTTGTCGCAGTGGTGAGTGTTAGGTATGACGCTACTTCGGTAACAAACTTTCCAAAACCTTTAACATAATAACAATAATCATTATAGAGACGAAATGAATAAAACGGTGAGTTATCAACTTGGACGTCTACATTTTGTACTTTGCAAAATTTGAACTCGATACCTTAAAACATTGTATCAATGTTTTCCTAAATATGATGTGATGGTATTTTAGTAAATTCAAGTCATCGTTTCACCTGGCACCTCTCACGGGTGTCGATCCTGTGTGGAGGAGCGAAGTAGTCATGTTTCCTTCACTTATCGACCTGAGGGATACACAACAAAACATAATCCTCCCCATAGTTTGGTCAAAGAAGAGATCATTAAAATTTTGGTTCATTCTCTTCAAGAGTCTCAATAGAAAGCAACTAGCTTTAACTCCCAGTGAGGTCGGATTCTTTAACAACAGCTTCAAAATACACTGCCACCTTTGCCCTCTGATATGTGTCGTAGTTTATGTTTCGTTCACAATTCTGTTTTAGAGACCCTATAGTGGGAGAGATTGGCCAACTTATTTCATGGGCGCCATTTTGAGCCAAATGTTTACTAAGGCCGGATATCAGATACACTGTGTGCGTACAGTTTTCCGTACAAAATGTAAAACAAAGTGAGTTACATGCAGCGTTTTGTTCTCTTGTGACAATCTTTCGTATTGGTTGACTCTGGCCGGCACTGTCTGCCGGATCTTTTAGTTTGTCACCCGGTGCCAGAAAAGCCGTCCTGGGAGGGGTCTAGAGGGAAGGGATAACACCCTCCATTTTGAATAACTTTTGCTAATAGAAAGTGACGAAAATGCAGAATGGTGTATGCTATTTTGACAGTTTTAAAAGTGTTTTTATTTAAAAAAATTTCATTTTAATGTGTCTTATTTTTGTGCTGGTAAGAAAGGGGGAAGGGATGGGTCTATTCTGGGCTGGGTCTACCCCTTCTTTCTAAGAAAACTACTAGAACGTTAATGCAGGATGGCATACATGCAAAAATGGTGCTTTTATGGAAAGTTGTAAGCAAGTTGAACTAATCATTTGAGATTTTTCATCATTTAGTGAAAGTTTCAGAAGAGGTCTGGGGGAAGGGGTAAATACACTGCCTAGTGAGACTTTTGTATTTTATGGAAAGGCCTAGGCCTTGGTTTTATATAATTGTGACCAGTGACCAGGGTGTATTCCATGTAAAATCCTACATCAAAGTCAAACGTACGCGAATGTTTCAGTTTTCTCATGCTACTAATAGATCCAGGAGCAATGTTTGATCTGTTATTGTGTCCCCCTCCCCATGAAAATTTTTGAAAAATTGGGTGTCCTTATACATGCAATCTTGTGCCACATATGCTACATTTGAAGTAAAATTTGTGTTAAAAATTGACGTATTTTTAGGAACTAAAAAAAAACATCGGCAGTGAGGGGGAACCATGGCCCAATGGGGAGCCTCCTCCCCTTTGAAAATTTTTGAAAAATTAGGTGTCCTTACATGCAATCTGGTGCCACATATGTTACCATTTGAAGTAAAATTTGTGTTTAAAAATATACGTATCTTTAGGAAGTAAAAAAAAAAATCGGCATCAGTGAGGGGTGGGGGCATGGCACAATGGCTCCCCCTAAATACGTCACTGCTCCTACACCCTGGGGACTGCAGCTTTGGTATTCCAACGTCTCTATGGGGATGTTCCGACAACTCTCCAATAGGGTTAGTATTAGGATTAGGGTTAGCCGGTTAGGCTAAAGGGTTAGGAGTTGTATTTGGGTTTGTGTGTTGGAATATCAAGGAGTTGGAATATAGAGATGGAACCGCCGTATACGGTATAGGCTAGGCCTTGTACAGAACGTCGTAATCTAACTCTAAGGCTAAGCCTATTATAACGTTAGGCTACATGTATTACTAAGTTGTATACTGCAAAGTTACATCGCATAAGCGATCGCTATTTGATTCCAATTGAAGCGTCTAACTTTTACAGCCCACCGAAGCCTTCTTTTTGTACAGGATGGGAATCTATACAACTTGTAACCCTTTTCTGGTCTGTTCGTGCATCCAAATGCAGCACAACCCGGCCGCAATTTTGGAAACAAAGCATGTCTATGTTACATAGGATGAGCACGTCCGGCCACACATTATCTTCCAAGCTCGTACTTTGGCTCCAAAATGGTGCCCATACATTTCGCCTAATCAGAATGCCTATCTGAGAACAATGGTTGGCCAATCTCTCCCACTATAGGGTCTCTATTCTGTTTCATACCCCAACTATCCTCTGTCTTTACAGAGTAAACTTCGGATAGCCTTTTTTTTTTGTACAGGTGAGGACTTAGGTCCACACTTACATAAATCAGTTCTTCCTTGGTAAGGTAAGTGGCTTGCTGCGGGGGATTCGGTCATCATCTTGTTGACATGGTGTAAACGACTCAATACATTTTAAACCTAATAGAGGCCAACCTCTCCGACAATATAATGATCTCAGATCATTCATCAACAGATAAACCTTTCGGATGCGCTGTACAGCTTTGTTTAGTTGTTTTCAACAATTCCGTTCGAAGTAGCTAAATAATGGAAACCCCCGAAACATTTGGCGCCATATTTAAAAGATTGTGTTATTCATATCAGTCGACATTACTCAACACCACGTTTTATTGAGGAATACTAGTGAGAAATAAATTATTGTTCAAACCGCTCCCTTTTCATCAACCATCCTCCCCATCCAACAGTTCTACGTATTACTAAATAAACCAGGCGTCAAATCTAAGTAAGACTTTTACAACATAAAAATGGTAAAATTGGCTTTTGTGTTCTTAAGGGTTACATCATCTCTTCCCACGTTTTTGGCTTCGTGTTTATGTTTTAAAAGTGGTAAGAAACTGAAAGTAAGACGCCGAACTTCCAACATGGTAACGGCTAGATACGAAACGATAAAGCTTGTTTACCCCCACCCCCGTTGCCCCCCCCCCAAGTAAATGTTCTAAAATCTTAGGATTATTGTTCAACACCCCCCCCCCCGTGCCATCGGTCATTCTTCTATTCAACAGTCCTGCATATCAACAAATGGACCAGCCGTTAATCCAAATTTACGTTTGTACAATAAAAGTGGTCAAACTTGTTTTTGCGTTTCTTATGTGCACATTAAATGCCATTTAAAGATAGTTATTTACTTCACCCTAATATTATTTAAAGCATTAACCTCAAGCAACTCCAGGTGGATAAATAGACACATTTTATACTGGACAGAAAGTGTTCATTATGAGTTTTCACCTATCAGCAAACAGCCGCTTTTGGTCCTGAAATAGATGATTTTTGTTGGAGGAGATAGGAGCTGTCCATTGGTCTCTAGACGTTTGCCTCTAGTGTCCATAAAAGAGAACATTCTCTCTGGCCCCAACACGTACCCAAATGTTTGAGGACCCCTATTGCCCATGACGCAGGGGGAACGTAATGGAGCTCTCGTGGACCTACTTTGCCGTTATGTTGTTTTGCCCACCTACATTTGCAAGCAATCTCCTCTCCTGATACTTCCAACTCCTTGCTTGGGCCTAACAGTCCGGGAGGTTACCCCTTTTTGAGAGCATCTAGCAGTACCTTGCCTGTTTCTCCCACAATTCCACGCTTTTATCGTGTACATTGTCAGTGGCTAATGAGTCTTGGGACCCCTTGCAAACTATGTCGATCTGATGAAACTGAATTAAATTTGTATTTGGTACATGTGTTATCAGATCTACCCAAAAGACCCACCCTAATCGATGGTGTACCACGCCGCCTTTACGAAAACGCAAGTTCTTCAAAGGAGGGATTCTCCCGTTCTGAAGATGCCTTGTCCTATTATCTAATCCTTCCCTTAAAGTACTTGCTCAGGTTCTTTTCAGTGCGTTTATGTATTTGTTATAAGGAACGATACTTTACAAATAAAATTAACAAGGCATGTTTCCATAAAGTCAACTTTTTTATAACGATACAAAGCACGTAATTTATACTAGTTCAGATGAAAAGACTTTCTGGACACAAATTTCAGATGACAGAAATCAACGCTAAATTGGGTGTATCACTGTAAGGAATAACTAGAAAACCACTTGTAATACGCTATAGGTAAATCACGTGATTACCTTCAGTATTGCCAGTGTCTCCTGTACTCACGTCGACGATTCCAACGAACTGCGAATATGAAGCTGCAGCTGTAACAAAAAGGAAAGTTAAATTATATAGGACCATATGGCGTCACAGAGCACAAAGTGCGCCCTCCAGTGGAGATAAGCGAATATCATTGCAACTTACATCAACAAATGAGATTTGTAGTGTGCTTCATTGCTTTGCCGCCAAAATGACGTCGCGTGACGTCAGTGCATAATGTCTATACCGTTTATTTCAATTCTTAAAACAAAGAGTGCATATATTGAGGTGGATTGCCACTTGTAACTCTTAATGTTAGATTAGCTTTATTAAGCATACTGGATTAAAGGAAGCTCTTCATCGTAATGAAACTGCGCCTCTTTGTAATACTTTAGAGTGCTACATACTTGCATCTCAATTTACAAACCCTTTTTTACATCAAGCTAAATCATAATTTACGTGGAATATTAAGTTGTCGTTTTCACATTGCTCTTAACTACTGAACCCAGTGGCGCAGGCACTGGGTGGGGGGGTCCCTATCGATTTCAGAAACTTTTTGAAATTTTAAAATGATCCCAAAAGGCGTTAAAGCTATAGACTTCTGTAGGGGGTAGCGTGCGGTGTGTTTTCGACCGAATGATGGATCTATTGTAACCATTTTCTATCACAAATGGTTCTCAAACTATCAAAATAATCGCAAATCGTTCGCAAACTACCAAAATTTTCGCGCGCTCCGCGCGCTTTAAACTTTACCTCAATGTTGTCCTTATTATCAATAATTTCCGATAGCAACTTCAGCAGAAGCACAGCAACAAAAATTGAAAGCTGTTTACAAATTCTCAGGTAAAAGACTGGCTTTGTAATTAGCATATAGATTTGTTGGAGAATTGAAAGTGTCTCGATGAAGAGCATGAATGCAGGTTTTGTCATGGTTATCTTATGTAATGCAAAATTTCGGCGCGCTTCGCGCACATTCGTCACAGTTTTCATTTCATCTCATGACAATTATTAAGGTTGTAATACATGCAACTATTCTGATTACAACACTTTTCCGAAAAACAGAAGTGCATTTGTAACCTCTGTAGGGGCCCATGGGATCTTTCAATCTAATTTGTAGCATGATGTGGAGGGTTGAAAGTACGTATTTGCCGTTATAAACTTTTCAAAAAATTTTATTGAGCGCTTCACACGCAGCCATTGCCGGTATAGATAATGATTGTTAATACACTTACGACGAAACAACATTCTGAAACGCGCTTTTTAGTCCTTGACCCCTTTTGCTTTTCCTACCAGGGAGGTCTTATATCACCTCCCTCTGCCTGCACTCTCTCTCTCTCCCATTCCCCATTGCTGGAAGCTGTTCGTCTGGACTTTCGTTCAAACTTAGTAAAAATACGATAGTTGTAAAGTGCTAGGCATCATACTCTTTAGTATCATTTGGATGTCAGGTAATAATCATCACATTAGTACCCCATTTTATATAATTAATCCAGAGCTTCCGGGAGGCACTATACTGGTGTCTGTCAGCCTTAGATAACCTTCTATAATGCACAATGAAGCAAAGGAAAATGTTTGTAATAGTCCAATGTGTCTGTGGACTCCACGCACGTATTTTTACTTAAACACTTCCCCTAATTGAAAGCATTGAAAGGAGCCAAAAGGGGGGGGGGGCTTCAGGAGGCTTCTTGACAACATACCTTTCTCTAAGACAACATACTCTCCTCTTTCACCCAACCAAAAATTAGAATTCACTAAACTATGAACATTTTCCAGCCATAAATGATGAGTTCAAAAAATATCCCAAAGATACCAGATTTTGCATCTAAGCAACTTTAAATTAACAAAAACTTCTCAAAAGGGTGCCCCCTCCCCCAGGACGTCACCTTTATGTAGTTACAGAGGAAGGATCCCACACTGCTGCATACAATAGCACTGACGCACAATCTCCTCTTTCACTGAACAAAAAATTAGAATTCACTAAATAAGGATATTTTCCAGCCAAATATGACTAGTTCAAAAAATACCTTAAAGATAGCACCGTTTTGGATCAAGGCAACCTTAAATTAAGGAAAATTTCCCCTCACCTTAGACCCCTCCCTTTATCCTTTATCTATTGAAAAAAGGGGTCCCACACTGCTGTAAACAATCGCACAAAAATGTACAACTTATACAGACGTGGGAGGGGGTGGGGGCGGGGGCTAAGGTGGCATTACGACGTCATCTGTTCCAATTACCAAATCCTGGTGGCGTCATTGACTGAGCCGACACCCACTTCCTCCCCTACCACACACACACACACACACGCGCACGCGCATACACACAAATCGGTCATTTATTTCTTATTTTGCATACATCGAGTGCTTTGGTATGTTTAGAATGTAGGCGTATAATAACCAGATGTTGCCTAATAGAGTACAGTGCGATCACAACTTCGTAAATAACGCATGCATCGATTCAGACAGTGGCGGATCCAGGAATTTGCAGGGGAGGGGGTCTGCATGTGGATGGGACATCAAATGTACACTGAGCGAAGCGCCACCATGTGTATGGCTCATAGGCGTAGGAAGCTTTTCGAGACGGGGGGGGGGGGCTGAACCTTGTTTCGGATTGCCGTCCTGGGGGAGGGGTGTAAGGGGAGGGGTTCCCCCTCCCTTTTGGAAAATGTTTGGGTATTTGAGGGTCCTCAGATGCAATTTGGTGCAACATTTTAGACAAACTTTAAGGAAAATTACAGCAAATTTTTGACATTTCTTACAGAAGGGACAAATAAGGGGATTTTGCCCTTGGGGAGCGAAAGCATACTTCAGCTCCCCTCCCCCCACATATTTGACTGGGGGCTAAAGTCCCCCCAGCCCCCCACCCCCACCCCCCGCTTCCTACGCCTATGGTTTGGCTGTTTTTTAGCCTCTGATGCCTATTAGAATTCAGGAAATGGCACTTCCCATCGACTATTGGGGTTTAACTGTTATGTGCCAAATCAGCATTCTGGGCTACTTCATAATCGCATACTTCTTTAAAGACGTACTTGCAGATATAGGCTGACATAGCCTACATACTTGCGTCACTACCTGGGTTTGATGGAACTGGGAGTATAAAATGGCGGGGGGAAGAAAGCACTATATCGACAAGCGTACAAAATGTGCCAACAAAACCACGAAAAATATAATTGTGCTAAAAACAAAAAACAACCTTGACCAAATTATTTTTGGTATATCAATAATATGCAATTCTGACATCTGAAGGAGATGTAAAATCCTGACAAAAATACAACAAATACATTAGGTACCGTAAGTCAACAATCAGATTATAGGATCATCAAAGACATGCATGTGATTTCACAAACAGCGTTACCAACGGCCGTTGGCGGAAAACGCTAGATTTAGCATTCGTCACTGCGCAATATGTAAACAAAACGAGAATTTTCCAAATGAATGATAAGGAAGATAGATACATTATTATTTACATTTTTCATTTGATTGAAGAATATGACACAAAAATACGGTAATCAGATAATGTAACAACTATCATTGTACTTTTAAAAAGTTATGAGGCCTAGGCTACAATTAGCCTGGCTATCTATACAACTTTTACCATCCCGGTGGGTATGCATACCCCCACCCACCCCCCTGGATCGGCCATTGGATTCAGAGTCCATATTTTATTGCCTATAATATATGTTATGTCATCAGAGGGACTTCAACTACTTACCATTGTCGGATCTTGTCCGATCTGGTGTCTTGCCATGGCAATTTCCCATGTTTACCATTAAAGACTTGCTTCTTCTAATGTCATTTTACCGCCATCACAAATCTTCCCATTGGCGCTACAGTCCACTAATTACGTCGATTGTATAGAAAGTCCCCATTCCATTCATTTGTTTGGATTCCGAAACTATTTGAAAATGTGAAAAAATAACGCATTTGATGGTGCTTGATGGGTACTGAAAACATTGTACATTTACACCAATCTCATTATTAGCAATAAAATGAAAGCCATTGTCTGGAAGTGTCCTGGCAAATGTTTAGAAACATGTTGCCTGTTTAGTAGGTCGTCTGATACATTAATGGACTAAGCTTTAGGCACAGGTTGTGGAAAAGATGTATCCCTTCTCAACAAATGTTGTGCTTCTTCAATCAAATATTGCAAATATTGCAGTGTGTGTTATAGGCCAGTTTTTGATGAGGGGTGGGGGGGGGGGGGCACCACAGATGACGTCGTAGCGTATATATATATATATATATATATATATATATATATATATATATATATATATATATATATATATATATATATATATATCTATATATATATATCAAAGTACTGCGTAGCACTTATGAAGTAGGTAGGTAAAAATGAAGTAGTAAATAGTGCTAAAAGTTTGTGAAAAATTCCACGACGTTTCGGGTTTAAACCCTTCATCAGGTGGCAAAAATGCAACTGATCGTTGACACGGCCAAACGTACAATTTAGGTCCCAACAACAACCGGTTTAACGTTCATCAGCATTTTACCTGTACTTCAGCCAATGTTGTTTACGTTCTCGTATGTAAACGCTGTAATATACTGTACGTGGGAGAAACAAAACGTCGTCTTGCTGACCGGGTCACTGAGCACCTGAGGTCAATCAAACAGAACCTCCCAGGGTTCCCTGTAGCCACACACTTCAATCCCCCGTCAACATGCTCGATCCGTGACTTGATGGTTTCGGCGGCCATCTCGTGTCGAGGTTCCGATCATGACCGCCTAGCTGCCGAAAACCGCCTAATCATGAAACTTGGAACCCTGTCCCCACATGGTCTGAACGTTAGACTTGAACTGTTATAACGCAGCAATTCCTGCATTTTTTGACTTGTGGTAACCACTTAACACTGTCTGTTTTCCTAGCCGGTTTGACCGTGCCCAATTTTGTGTTTTTTTTTTAAATTGTACGTTTGGCCGTGTCAACGATCAGTTGCATTTTTGCCACCTGATGAAGGGTTTAAACCCGAAACGTCGTGGAATTTTTCACAAACTTTTAGCACTATTTACTACTTCATTTTTACCTATATATATATATATATATATATATATATATATATACATGTTTCTGAAGCCGAGAAACAACTCTCAGACCAAACAGCATACACCGAACTTTCGATGGACCCCACTTCTGAAATCCAAACCTTGGTCAAGAAAACCTTAGCTACCCTTGTAAGTCAAAAACATTTTCCTGAGTCGGCTAAAGCCGTTCTGCACTCTTGCCCACGAATCTCCAATTTCTATCTACTGCCCAAAATTCACAAGGCCAATAACCCTGGTCGTCCCACTGTGTCTTCCCACAGCTGCCCCACGGTTCTGAATTCACAGTGCGTAGACTCTGTACTTTCCCCATTAGTTTCAACCCTACCTCCGTTTATCCAGGATACTCCTCACTTCCTTAGGTTAATTCAAAATTTTGAGTTTTCTGAGAATCCCAGTGAACGTACTTTATTCACCATGGATGTCACAAGACTCTACACGTCGATCCCCCATCACGCTGCTTTAGC
This sequence comes from Holothuria leucospilota, assembly GCA_029531755.1. Classification (NCBI taxonomy): domain Eukaryota; kingdom Metazoa; phylum Echinodermata; class Holothuroidea; order Aspidochirotida; family Holothuriidae; genus Holothuria; species Holothuria leucospilota. The sequence goes on from JAIZAY010000027.1 coordinate 99,580, forward strand.
AGCCATACGCCATTACCTTGATCAACGCCAGGACCCTAACGTCCTAACACCACCTTTCTTCGCTTGGCAGAACTGGTCCTCAAGCAAACTTGCTTTCAGTTCAATTGTCGTTTTTTTTTTTTCGCCAAATCAAAGGAGTAGCTATGGACACTAAATTAGGACCTTCTTTGGCCTGCCTTACCATGGGTCACTTTGAGGAACAGATGTTCTCTCGTTTCAACGGGAAGAAGCCCATACTTTATAAAAGGTATATTGACGATATAGTTGGGGTCGCAGTGGGTCCTCGAAACGATTTGGAAAGGTTCGTAAACTTTGCTGAAACGTTTTGCCCGTTTTTGAAATCCACTCACTGTATTTCCAACTCCTCAGTAGTGTTTTTAGACACGGATTTATCCATCTCCGACTGTAAAATCAAGTCCAATCTCCACTTTAAACCCACTCACTCTCAGAACTACCTCATGAACCCTTCCAACCACCCCAGATCTTGTACCAATTAGATTCTTTACTCACAACTTTTACGGGCCAGAAGGATTTGTACCTACGACCGGGATTTCGCTAAGGTTTCCAAACAGATAATTTCTTTCTTTGAACAACGCCAGTATCCACAAAGAGTGCTCTCTAATGCCCTGAAACGCATACAAGGAATAGATGGAGCCTCTGCCCTTGCCCTCAAAACTGACCAAACACCCACCAGACGGATCCCGTTGGTCCTATCCTTTCACCCATCTGTAACTCCCATTGTACGTGCCATTTACAGGAATGTTGAGACATTCCGTCATGACCCATCCACCCGTGACCATTTCCCTGAACCCCCCATCACAGCATTCAGAATTGAAAAGAACATATCTGAGCACTTGGTCCGTTCCTCTCAACGTGCCGTCAACATGCTCGATTCGTGACTTCATCGTTTCGGCGGCCATCTCGTGTCGAGGTTCCGACCATGGCCGCCTCGCTGCCGAAAACCGTCTAATCATGAAACTTGGAAGTAGTGCCTAACACCCCAGGAACTTTTCCCTGCAACCGTGGGAGATGCAATACTTGCCCGGTTGTCAGTTATGACAACATCCTTTCTATTGTAGGTCCCAACAACAACCGGTTTAACATTCATCAGTATTTTAAGGTACACACAAACTAATGTTAACCTTTGAAATGTTAACTTATTGCAAGGGTTAACATGTTGCTGAAAAATATCTACGCCAGGTTAACGGATGGACCGATGTGAAGATTTATATCTATATTCTTCTGTTCTTTCCCTTGTTCATAAAGGCTACGCCAGTACTTGGGATTGATTCAACTTTCATGATCGAAACAGTTTACACAACTTTCGACCTATATATATATATATATATATACATATACATATATATATATATATATCTATATATATATATATATATATATATATATATATATAATATATATATATATATTGCTAATTTGGGATTAAAGGGAAATATTGTATGAAAAAAACGTGCCTAAAAGGGGAAATCGTCTGAAAGGGGAAAAAATCAGGTCGACTTTGCGAAATCACACGCTTTTTATATAGGAATACGTAAATGGATGGTAACGTCCGTTTCACCACATGATTTGCATGCTATTACTTCTGTGTTGACCAAGTTACGTACCCGTGTCTGTTAGCACGTACGGATGGTGGGCCACTGAAAAAGCGTTGTTGTATATCTGGTTTCCAAAAGTTGAAATATTTTTTAATGTATTTTATTGTTTTTCTTTTGACTTAACGAAACCGCGACATATCGATTTCCCCGTATAGTAGGAATTAGCTATATATATATATATATATATATATAATATATATATATATATATATATATATATATATATATATATATATATATATGACAATTGTCCATAATTTAGTGAATTCAGATTTTTGATGAGGTTGAAGAGGATAGTATGTTGACTAAGGAAAGGGTATGTTGTCAACAAAGCTCCTGTCCCCCCCCCCCCGTGGCTGCTAAACTGTCTTTTATTCGAGGATTTTTTTTTTTCACAAAAAAATTACGTGCCTGGAGTCCAAAGAAACATTCCTGGACTATTACGAACTTTTTCCTTACCTTCATTGTGCGTTATAAAAGGGCATCTAAAGCTGACAGATACCAATATAGGGCCTCCTGGAAGCTCTGGATTAATTATATAAAATGGGGGCGAGGGTGGGGCATAATGCTTATTACCTCACATGCAAATGATAATACAGAGTATGACACCAGCACTTTACAACTATCATATATTTTTTCTAATTTTGAACAAAAATCCGTACGAACAGCTTCCAACAATCGGAAATGGGAGGAAACGATGTGATATTAGTCCTCCTTGATAGGTACGGTATAAGTAAAGGGGGTGAAGGACTAACAAGCGCGTTTCAAAATGCTTTTCATGGTAAGTGTATTAACAATCACCATCTATACCGCTAATAGCCCTGTGCGAAGTGCTCGGTAAAAAAAAATGAAAAATGTGTAACGGCAAAAACGCACTTTCAACCTTTTACATCATGCTACAAATCAGATTAAAATATCCCATACTAATGCGAGGCCCGTAAAAATGTTTGGAGATGTATCTCTGTTTTTTGGAAAGTGTTGTGATCAGAATAGTTCCATGTATTAATACCCTAATTATGGTCATGAGATGTAGTGCAAACCGTGACGAATGCAATCAAACCTCGCCGAAATTTTTCGTTAAATAAGATTTCCATGACAAAACCTGCATTCTAGCTATGCATCGAGGAACTTTGAGTTGCCCAACAAACCTACATGCCACTCAAAAGACCAGCTTTTTACCTGGTAATTATTAAACAGCTTTCAACTTTTGCTGCTGTGCGTCTCCCAAAGTTGCTATGGGAAGATTTTGATAATAAAAACAACATTGAGGTAAGGCTTAAGGCGCACAGAAAAGAATTTGAGAAAAAAAAAATCTGATGTTTTGAGGAACATTTGGGATAGAAAATGATTACAATTGATCAAACACTCTGTCGAAAAAAACACCTCACCCTACCCCTTATAGAAATTACAACTTAAATGCCTTTTTGGGATCATTTTAAAATTTTCAGAAATTTTCAGAAATCTATGGGGAGGGGGGCACGCACCCCCATGTCCATCCCGTCCCGCTACTGGTTATAGGTTACAAAACCAGTATTTGTCAAATTAGTAATCAATCTGTTTATGACAATGTAAACGTCTGTTGCTGTAATAGACACTGAGAAGCTGCACAGTGTTTTACACATGTAAAAAATAATTTTAATAACTAAACCAGGCTGTGCGTGGATGTTTACCACAATTAAAGGAGGTGAGAAAATGTTTTATTGAAACAATTAATACAGATAAATGTGTTATAAAATATACTTTTGATTACAGTCGTACGAAATGAAAATCTTGCTGATGGGGGAAGACTATATACACGTAGGCTATGTGGGAATCAAACTAAACTTAACCTGTTTACCTCTAAAACGTCCTTTTATGGGTAAATGTATCTATTTTACCTCAACTATTTAATCATTGCTGTACATTTTCTAGGCATATATTTAGCATGTGGTGGTTATTTTGTGTGCTGTTATATTCCATTTCTTTTACTTGAAATTAATTGGTCGACGCGTGAACGCATGTCAATATAACTTCAAGCCAGAGATACTTTGACTTGTGCGTAAACTGTCGAGTTTTTACACGTATGTAGATTTTACTTTTAAGATAATGCATGAAGCACATTGAAATAAAAATTATACTTAACTTTTTTAGTCATTTTACTTTCGAATGGACAGTTTGATTCTTATGGCGACGCACTCTCCATTCCACCGAACTGATCGACACTTCTGTTACCAAACGATTATACAAAGATGGACCCTGTACCAAAGATACAGTTTAAATAACTTTATAAATTTGCATGGGCGATGCCGCAATTGATCTTGTGTTCCGTCAAATAATAATTTCGGTGTTAAGCACTTTTTACAACATACAAAATGTTGAAGATGGGTTCGCCATGTTGGTCAACACAGGTCCAGGCTATAGGGTGTAACACAATTTACTAACTGCTTTAAACAAGTTTAACTTCTCCGAAATAATATTTTCCCCTGCAAAAGTGTGTTGTGTACTATTAATATTGTCAGACTGTTGTTTTAATCTAAGTGTAAAGTACTTACCAGCCTGGAGTGGGACTCGACACAATATAAACACGCTTTGTTTTGCCTATGTGTACCTAAAACACCTACATTCACGAACAGCTAACAGCGGTTCCGCAAAGCTAAGCATACATAAATATCTCACTTCAATGCACGGCTTTGTACTGTTGCAAGGCTCCATGTAATATACTGGATAGATATTAATACGTATGTAGTTGTAACACAACGGATGTTTAGTTTAGTTATTTGTAGAAACGCACAATGAGTAAATTATATGTCATGCTGCGCATAAAGCTAAAGCGCATGCTAATAAATCATACAAAAATGCCTCATTTGGTACATTTTTTTTCATTTCAAGTAAGCTCACTCTATGTCTATGTCGTGACGTGGATCACCTCTTTGCAGTGTGAAGAGTTGATGTAACCTGCTAATTATGCATAGTACTGTCATACCTATTCATGCAATGCGTTTGAATATTCATATAGAGTAGCTTCTAATTGGAGAAAGTTCCTAGAAAGTTCTAGACCCTGAAGTCACATGATTTAGCAGAACGGGAGCTGGAAGAAAGTCTGGTCCGCCGCACATATCCGATGAGCGACACTGGTACTCTAGAAGCGAGATCATGAAGTAGCTTGTAATCGGTTCCAGTGAAAAAGTAAATCATGAGGGGCGTTAGCCCATCCCAAAAAGGGGTATTCTTTAAGACTGATGATATCACCATGCTATATTAAGTGCAATTGCCAACACAAGTCAATTGGCTCAATTGCTGTAACCCTCAGTGTGCTTATGTATTTTACTATCATCATGAAACCCAGACAAGTATTTTAATACAGCAGGCTAGAAGCCTGATTTGTTATGAAGTAAGAACTCTACAGTGTATTTGTGGCTTGATTGTTTGTTCTTACCATAGCCCATGCCGAGTCGTCTAGGCAGTAGAATTGAACATATACGTTCTGTGGGTCGGCCTTGGGGTGCAGGGTCTGAACCTAGAACTAAGAAGGCCCTGAGTGGTAACAAATTGGGGGCAAGCTATCCGGAAAAACAACCAGCAGGCAACTGAAGTCAATCATATACTGTGTGGGTTTCAGGTATTTTTCAATTTTCATATGTTGTTGTGCAACCTAAGCGTAGATATAGCCGATACTTAGGCTATAGCATAGGCCCTGCATTGGTCCTATGGATAGCAAGTAGGCTGCAGTGAAGGGCGTAGCCTATGGTTATATTGAATTGGTGGGTACCATGGGCGGCTCTAAGAAATTTTGTTTGGGGGGGCAAACTCAAGTCCGTATTCAGGGAGTTTCGGAAGACCCCCCCCCCCAGCAATATTAATGGTCAGCTCCGGATAGTACAATAGCCTCAATGGGAGTATGCATAGGCGTAGGGGCCCAAGTTGATGGGGGGGGGGGGCTGTAACGATCTGCCAGAAAAATAGAAACAAAAATTACCGCGCGCTCCGCGCGCGTTCAAAATGTTAATGTACATATCATATAGGCATGCATCCGTTATCACACCGCATGCCAATTACATACAATAATTTACCACGTTACTACCTATTCCATATTGGTTATAATTCTGGGGAAGTCGTTACAATAATGATGATAATAATCATTGGTGTAGCCAAGATTTCTCTCTTGGGGGTGGGGCAGGCACTATGCTGTGTGATCGCCGGCCTGGGGGAGGGGTCTAAGGGGAGGGGGTGTCCCCCTCCCCTTTGAAAAGTTTTTGAAAAATTAGGTGTCCATACATGCAATCTGGTGCCACATATGCTACCTTTGAAGTAAAATTTGTGTGAAAAAATTTACCGTACGTATTTTAGTAATAAAAGAAAAAATAGGCATCACCCCCTACCCTTTGAAATTTTTTGAAAAGTTAGGTGTCCTTACATGCAATCTGGTGCCACATATGCTACCTTTGAAGTAAAATTTTGTTTTATTTTAGGTACTAAAAAAACGGCGTCAGTGACGGGGCATGCCCTAATGGCTCCTCAAATACACCACTGATAATCATAATATATGAGTTTAACCATTAAAACACACTGGTGAATAAATACCGAATATATAGGCCTAGATGATGGTGCAATCCAAATCAGACCTATATTTTAATTACCAAGGAAGTTTTTTAAAGTATCGATTTCCGTTAAGCTACATTATTGCATTATTTTTTTCAGTGGGTTCCCGAAAATTCTCAGAATATTGCCCGAATTTTCACAAAAATATTTTGTTGGGGGAGCTGCAGCCCCCCGCCTCCTACGCCTATGGGAGTAGGCCTATGGTTATTATTATGTATTACAGCGATGCCCCATGTAGTTTTCAAAAGCTCTTCAAAAACCATTTCAGCCAGTAAGTCATGAGCTGACTACTTTAAAAATAAATACAACCACATCAACCGATCGCTACCGTACTACCATAGGGGTGGAGTAAGAGCCTGGTGAAATGGGCAAGGCGGCTTGATCCATTTGTATAAAATGAGCCCCACCTTTAAATATTTTACTGTTTCATTTCATTGTGTCACAATATGTTTCAGCTTTGCCAAGAAGCCATAAAATGCTGGTTTTCTGGATTGTTCTCTTAAGCTAACGAAAATTTCGAGCATGAAGACACTTGAAAACGATAAAGTGATAGCACTAGTATTTTGGATCTCAGTGCCGTTCCGAAACAATTTTTTTTAAGGAGGGGGGGGGGATTCCCCTAACTCAGAACGACGTCTCATCTTATATTATACAAATAGCTAGACCACTAGTCAAAAGTCTCATCACACTGAGCTTAGATTGACTGTTTGGTGTGTTTATTTTAAATCAATTGAAACGACGGTATACTTTAGCACAGAGGTGGAGAACCTTTTGCTTATAACAGGCCATTTGACAGTCATAAGACCGCTCGTGGGCCAACGGCGCTGTCAGTTTTGGACAAAGGAAGGGAAACCTCTCTTTCTATGGGAAACACAATACTTGTAGACAACATGCCCGTTACAACTTTTTGTAGACAGATACCTATGCTAATCTGGCCAGGTGACACCCTAGCAAAACTGCTTTTAGTCGTGGATGATAATCAACACGACTAATGGGTTGTGTATCTAATGAAAGCTCTGAAGTGTCTGCAGAACTATGGGCATTTCACTCCAGCATTACCGTTACACTCTGTAAATGACATTATGATGCCTAAGCTAATCAGATTACAAATATCACAGCGTGATCATTTGTTTTGATTAATTACCTTAGCTCGCACTAACGGCAGGTCCATTTGTGATGTCTGAAGTATATATAGTAGCAAACAGGCAACTGAGAAAACGCGCGCGAAGCGCGCCGAAAAAAATGTTTTGAAAGCAGTTTGTTAATGTTTAACCTTCGCATTGCATTGGAAAGTTACTCACTTCTTTAATTTTAAGCCCACTTAAGGAAAAGGGAGGGCCTAACCCATCTCGAATTACATGTTTTTTTATTTATCATTTTTATTTTTGAAAATTGAAGACCATGCTTTGCAAACTTTTGGGGGGGGGGGCAAATGCCCCCCGTGCCCCTATGGCGAGCCGCTAATGGTGGGTACAGTAGCGTAGCTTCACTGAACCGCGAAGTATTTACTGAAGTTTTGAGTACGGCTTCACTATGTCTACCGAGTTTAAGGGAGAAGAGTTTGTGAAGAAAGGGGGCCTGACTATTGGGGATATGGTTGTTTTGAAGGTAGCAGAGCTCAAAGAGCTTGCGGCTTACCTACAGTTGGATATTGCCCCTGGAATGAAAAAAGGAGGCTTGGTAAATTTGTGGGAGAATGTCTGAGGGTAGTAGTGAAACAAAGAGATAGCTCAGAAGTAGAGTTGGCAAAAATGGAGATGGAGGGAGGTCAGAAATAGAAAAAGAGGTTCAAATAGAAAAGATAAGACTAGAACATACAGAAATGAAACGAATTGAGCTAGAAGGTAATGCTCATTCTCTAGGCAAGGGTTCAGCTCATTTTGATGTGGCAAAGAATATACGCCTGGTACCAAAGTTTAATAATAAGGATGTGGATTCATGGTTTGTAAGCTTTGAGAAAGTAGCTAAAAGTATGAACTGGCCAGAGCGGTATTGGCCTCTACTGTTACGAAGTGTCCTTCAAGATAAAGCATAAGAGGTTTATTCAACCCTGAGTGAATCACAGTCTTCTAGTTACCAAGCAGTTGAAGCTGCCATTTTTAGAAGCGTACGAGCTGGTACCGGAGGCCTACCGCCAGAAATTTCGTAATAGTCAAAGGGAGGTAGGACAAACACATGTAGAGTATGCCAGGGCTGAGGAAATACTTTTTGACACATGGTGTAGGGCTAAGCAAGTTGGCCAAAGTTTTGAAAAACGTAAAGAGGTGATACTAATAGAAGAGTATAAAAACCATGTGTCACTGGATATCAGTACCCACCTTGATGGGCGTAACGTAGAAGATCTGAAGACTGCTGCTACCATAGCAGATGATTATGAGTTATAACATAGAACTCGTTTTGGTGGAAAACCTAGGTGGGCGCACCACCAAAGAAACCTAGGAGGAGGTAAATCTTGGGCTAAGAAAGATGAGTCCCTTCAGTCCCCCCATACCAGAGAGGGGTCGGAGACCTCTGGCTCAGGGGCTAAGTCAGGTTCGTCTGGTCGTAAATTCGACAAATGGTCAGTAGGGGGACCCAGGGGTTTTAACTGTAGCAAAAGGGGGATATCCCTTTTAAATATTCATTTATCCTGTAACCTGCTAATTATGCATAGTACTGTCATACCTATTCATGCAATGCGTTTGACTATTCATATAGGGTAGCTTCTTATTGGAAAAAGTTCCTAGAAAGTTCTAGACCCTGAAGTCACATGATTTAGCAGAGCAAGAGCTGGAAGAAAGTCTGGCCCGCCGCACATATCCGATGAGCGACACTGGTATTCTAGAAGCGAGAGTATGTAGTAGCTTGTAATCGGTTCCAGTGAAAAGTAAATCATGAGGGGCGTTAGCCCATCCCAACGCTAATGGTTCACCATTGCATCATCTCTTAGTCTTGAACTCAGAATGTCTAAAGTAAATCATCTGTTTGACTAACTGTCCTGTTCTACTCCATCGATTTTCAGTCATCAGATTGCTTCGCAATATGGAGGTGCAGTATGCCAATCGTGGTGGCACGACCACTGTGTGCTAATGTCTAACGGTACGGTAATTTAGTCCACGCCAGATCTATTGCCAGTGTGGCCAAGTCCCCATGGTGTTAAACCATTATTTAGCCTTGATTCAGTAGCCTATCGATTGAAGATGACTTCCCGTCCCATCCCTAGTCAACTCGCCCTCGACAGTCTGTGTGATTCTGCAGTACGGTCTAACCCTTGGTAATTAAAGATCTCGGCTCGCCTAGCTCATTTTAGTTGGGGGAATTCAACCTATTGAATCAGAATGCCGCAGTTCCGCAGCCCCGCAGCTTTTCGACTCATTCAAGAGGCTCCGTCGGTGAAATGCAAACTGATCAGTATTATTTTCTAGTGTGTACGCACGTTGGGCCCAGGGTCGACCTATTTTTAGTAATAGTATTTGAGCCCATACTAAGTTCGTACGGGATGAGTCTAGTATTATTGTTACCATATTAACGTCAACTTCCGTGGCCACAGTAATGGAGGTTAAAGGGGTATTCTTTAAGACTCATGATATCACCATGCTATATTAAGTGTAATTGCCAACCCAAGTCAACTGGCTCAATGGCTCTAACCCTCAGTGTGCTTATGTATTTTACTATTATCATGAAACCCAGACAAGTCTTTTAATACAGCAGGCTAGAAGCCTGATTTGTTATGAAGTTAGGAGCCTGATTTGTTATGAAGTAAAAACTCTACAGTGTATTTGTAGCTTGATTGTTTGTTCTTACCATAGCCCATGCCGAGTCGTCTAGGCAGTAGAATTGAATGTGTACGTTCTGTGGGTCGGGCTTGGGGTGCAGGGTCTGCACCTGGAACTAAGAAGGCCCTGGGCCGTAAAAATGTTCTTAGATACACGTCATTATAAACGTACTTGGTCATTTCACCTAACATTTAAAAATTTTGACGGCTTGTTTTTAACAGCCTTCTTCACAATCTGTACATAGTCCTTATATCTTTACTGCACACGGTAGACCCAAGTAGTATATTAAAAAGGGTGGGTAAGGAATTCCCGGGGATTCTGTAATAAATATTTAACCACCAGTTTCATACACAGATTTGCCTAGTGTGAATCTTCTCCCACATTAAATAAGGACAAATTTTATCTTTGTGTACAGAATGTTCTAGTGTATTACGTAACAGTCTACGAATGTTACCTTGTAGGTCACTCACTACTCACTAAACTGGCTTCCCTGAGCAGTGTTAAAGTTCCGTCTCCCTAGCAGGACTAGATACATGTGTGTCATTGACTCCCATGTCTACAAACCGTTAAGTGCTATTTTTTTCGGAAGAAGGAAGTGACTGTTATGTATCCGTGATTGTGGGACGTGTTTCCTGATTCAAAAATTGAGGAAGACACACCTTTTATGTCATTCCTCACATCTCTTCAAAACAAAGATTGCTGCCGCTCTAATTTATTTGTCTTTCAAGATCATTTCTTCCTGAGACGATGCAACTGCTCGCTTACCTCCAATTCAAAGTCTCTTTAAGTCTTCTCATACAGACTTTAATTATGTGATGACAGTGATAGCTTTGACGTCTTTATTCAAGGAGTGGTCACGAATGCGATGCAACGATTTAAACCAATATTTTTACAACAAAACAAAATCTTCCGCTACCATGATATTCCTTGGATCCCTTCGTTTAATCAATCATACCTTAATTGTCCTCAATCATTTTCAACGAGGTTTTACTTTGCTCAACGCTAAGGGCTAATCGTTACTCCATCATAAGTGTCCCACTCCCATTGATGCTGGTCTAACCTCATGCTTGCATCAAGACACGAATGTGTGACAATCATATAATAATGTCAACATCTTTAGCGAGCTGTACATGAGTTAAAGTGGGCAATATTACTCATTACCCAATGATATGCAAATATCATTGAGTGCATTTACAGAGAATAGGCATTATGGTACATGCTTGGTAGTCATCTACCACTTTTGTAATACGGTACCTTTACTCCTGTTTCCATCATTCCCATTGACATCATTCTGTTCTTTTGCATTTTGCTTAATTTGTAAACCTACGATTTTTGTGAAGCTCTTTGTGTTCTCCCCTTGTAGTGTTATTTGGGTGTCAGTGAAAAGCATCATACTAAAATCCCCTTTTGTGATAACTCCGAGCTTCTAGGAGACACTTGGCCAGTCTAATGGTAAAAGTATCGGAGAGTTGCCATGCTACAGCCAAGATATTACTGAATAATGGTAATTCCGTAAGATGTAACCAGTTCAAAGCTTTGCCAAAGATAGCAAACTTTAACACCCGTGCCAATTTGAACAACCAAAAATTTCACAAGGGGGGGGGGGGGGTTACCTCCTCTATTTAGACACCACGCTCTTCCCTAAAAGGTCGTGTGACATGCCACCAAAAAGAACTGTTTCACTTGTCAGTTAAAGAATTAAGTCCTCCAATCAAAGATCCGTTGGAATTATTTCAATATCTTTTACCGTTCTCAAAATATACGTCTTCAAAGTTTGATGGTTTCTGAAGAAACTAATTGCCTATACAAAAATAATGATGTGGAGTGTTGCACAGTGTGAAGTTTTCTTTTGTTAACCCTATATAAATTATCTGTTAATTACTGATCGTACAGATTACAGTTTGGTGAGTGGTATCAATATTTTTCAAAGAAAAAATTTTAACTTTTATAATAAACCCCTCGGGGAATAACAATGCTACCAGTGTCCTTGAAATTAAGGTTGAAATTAAGGTTTAAGGTTGAAAAAACAAAGGCTAACATGTGCCACATATGGTATGTCCCTCTTTCGATGTCACATATTTTCTTCTTTAGTAAGTGATGTCTTCTCTGAAGAGTTGGTTTGTAATAAGTTGAAGAGTTTAAAAGCTAGTAAGGCCCCCGGGCCTGATGGGATCCATCCTGCCATTCTCCATGAATGCTCCGAGATTTTGTCAGTTCCTCTTTGCATTATTTTTCAGAAGTTTCTGGATTCAAACTTTGTACCTGCTAACTGGCGGATTGCTAATGTTACTCCAATTTTCAAAAAGGGGGATCGGAGCTTGCCTTGCAATTATAGGCCGGTCAGTTTAACCAGTGTTGTGTGCAAAGTTATGGAATCTGTAATCAAGGATTGCTTGCTTAAATATCTTTTAGATAATGGGTTACTCAATCTGTCAAGCATGGTTTCTTACCTAGTAGATCTTGTGTTACTAATTTACTAAGCTTTCTTGAGGATGTGTCTTTATCTCTTGATTCTGGTCACAGTGTTGATGTCATTTACCTTGATTTTCAAAAAGCTTTTGATAAAGTTCCATTAGGTAGACTTATGGTTAAACTGCATAGGTTAGAATCAAGGGCAGTTGTGCTGACTGGATTAGTTCATGGCTCAATGGTAGATCTCAGAGAGTGGTTGTTAATGGTAATTTCTCTTCTTGGAAAGAAGTTACAAGTGGAGTTCCTCAGGGTTCTGTTCTTGGCCCGCTTCTTTTCTTGATTTTCATCAATGATATTGATAGCTCTCTCACCTCTAGTATTAGTAAGTTCGCTGATGATACGAAGCTCTATAGGAAGGTTAGTGATAAGGATGATGCCTCCTTACTGCAAAAAGACTTGGATAGGTTATATTCTTGGTCTCAGACTTGGCAGATGTCTTTTAATGCAGATAAGTGCAAAGTCCTTCACTTTGGTCCTAAAAATTTCAGCTATGATTAAAACATGAATGGTAGTATTCTGAGTGATGTGACTTTTGAGAAGGATCTGGGTGTAGTTATTACAGGCGATTTAAAGCCATCTAGACAGTGTGCAGCTGCTGCTGCTAGGGCTAACAGGGTGCTTGGATTGATCAAGAGGAATTTCAGTAGTTTTAGTAAAGAAATTGTACTAAATCTGTATAAGCAGTTGGTAAGACCCCACCTCGACTATGCAGCCCAGGCTTGGAGTCCCTTCTATGAAAAGGACAAGTTTCTTTTAGAGCAGGTTCAGAGGAGAGCCACTCACCTTGTACCAGAGGTGAAACACCTACCTTATCATGTTAGACTTAAGCATCTTGGGCTTACCACTCTGGAGTTGAGAAGGATTAGGGGGGACATGCTTCAGGTGTACAAATTTCTCTCTGATAGGAATCCTTTGTCATCTTGCAATTATTTAAGGGTTCAAAGTAATTCTCGGGTTCAAGGCCATTGTAAGAAGCTAGTTAAGTGTTTTGCAAGGCTCGACATTAGGAAGTTCAGCTTCTCTCATAGAGTTGTTAACGAGTGGAATAGTCTGCCTGAGTGGGTAGTTAACTCTACATCTGTGCACTGCTTTAAGGTTAACATTGAAAAGTTCTTCCATAACTGTGGTAGGATCTAATTTGTGCTGGGCTCGTTTGGTGTTGGTTGGTTGTTTGTTTTCAGTTAAGGTTGTATGGACTTCAGGGCATCTTATGGGGCCTTAGCCCTCCTTTGCCCTTTAACCTGTTATGTTATGTTATTTGCACATTTAGCTCAGGTTTATTCATGATACAAGTGTGAAATAGAAATTTACCTGTAAAATGGTCACTATTTGATGGATTTTAATGGGAATTATGTCTATTTTCTGGATTTTTAATGCTTTTTACATCAAATATCCAACTATGTTATTTTCATGTCACACGACCTTTAAATCCAACGAAAACTAGAAAGTCCAAAGGCTTGGTGATTCTCATTCTGAAAGAGAATGTTTCGTTGCACTGACTCGGTTCATCCATCAAATTTGCACTTCTTAACTTTTTCATTTTTTACGATATTTTTAAATCTTGACCTCTACTCACCTCATATAACCTTTGAACCTTACCAAATGTGAATAACGAAAATGAAAAAAAAAAAAAACAGAGCATGTCCTAGGAGGAATCGTTCCCGGGACCGTCTGCGTGAGAAACCGAGCACTAATCCACTTCGCCATCACAGAACTTGTTCAGCATGTAGAATTTCTAATCATCCTATAGTTACAGCATCCTTTACACGTGTTCATAGTTAGGTAATTCAAACGAGAATTATTACTTTAATATGCTTGTGAAAAAATAAACGTTTTTCTTTATAATTTTATGTTTGGAATAAAACCAAAATCATCCTCAACTAAGTACTGCCCAACGTCTTTTTACTTTACTACTTTCTACTTTTCTACTTTACTGATGATCAATTTCTCTGTAAGCCCCCTCCCCATCCCATCACACCTTATCTGGAAGCTTGTGAGATTATTCAGAGCATCAGAAATTTATCCACGAGTACACGGCATGTTTATCATGGGGTTGGTGCAGGGCAGCAACTTGATGTCAAAATGCTTTGCAAACTGACATCATGTACCTTTCCACTAAAAAGGCATAATTTCATGTGAAATAACTACAGTTTTCTTGTAAAATTGCTACTGAAAGGTATGTTAACAGGAAGCATTACTTTCTGTAAATGTGACAGTCTCTCTACATAATAGAATTCGATTGAATACTTTTATCCAATTTCTGATATTTTGCAAAATTTTTCTTCAGTATACATTCATTGGCTACCGTTATGTGTTAACTGCCTGTTTTCTGAATTACTGTCATTAAGCCTATGTCGTTGTTTGTTATGTTCAAAAGGTGCAGTCTGAGGACTTCAAGGCCAAAGACTACATTAACGTCGTCATGTATTACGTTTTTGTTGAAATTTAGACTTGGAAGGTTACTCTGATAAAATTGAATCACTTGACAAATAACATGGTCGGTTCTCCGAAAATTTGTTTGAGGGTGCAAAATCATGTTCGTATTCGGGAAGGTTTGGACTCCCCCACCCCCCTACGGAAATGTTAATGATTCGCTCCAGATAGTACAGCAGGAGTATGGTTATGGGAGGGGGGTTAGTGGCGTTCTTTTCAAAGATCTTCAACAACCATGTCAGTCTAGACAAAGGTGCTAGACTAGTTGGATAAAATGAGACAGCCTAAATTATGCCCATTACAAAAGTTACAGTGTGGGATTTCATGGTCATGACACGAGCTCAAAGCGGACACTACACTAATTTGATCGTAGATGAACACCAGCAAAATTCAAAGGCAAGAGTGTAACTGTCACTCCCAGTCCTGATCCCCAACTTCCAAATAACATCCAAATGCTTCGAACGGAAAGTAAACCCAATCTTTGGCTACGTTTTCAAAGGCTAAGAAGGATGGTGAATATCTGGTCGATTTCTCTGCTAGGCACCACTGCTCGACAACTGAACGGACTCAGTGAAGGCGTGAAGCGGATAACTTCGTGTGCCTTACAGCCAGAAAACGCATCACTGCGAAGAGCCATGCCAAACAAGCAGCTGTTGAGCCCCCCCCCCCCGAAAGTTTTTAGGCATCGGGACCCCTCGGATGCAAAGCAATACACTCAACTACCAAGTCAGCTCTGCCTTTGAGATTTGCGTTCTTCCTTTCATTGTGTCACGATGATTGTTTCACCTTTCCCAAGGAACCATAAAAGTGTTGGTTCTTCTTTGATTGTGTTCTTAAAATAACGAAAATTCAAAACATAAAGATACTTAAAGAATATGAATGTACCCTTTTCGGATCTCAGCATTTCCAAATCAATTGTTTTTTTTTTTTTTCAAATGGGACGGGGAACGCCTATATCTCACAATGGCAATTCATCACCTATTCAAGACGGTCAGTCAGAAGTCGTACTATAGCTTTAATTAACTATTTGATGTTTACTTTAAAACAACTGGAACGGCATTTTAAAACATTCCTGCAAACTTAATTCAAAATTCGGGCAAAACGTCCCCCCCCCCCCCCCGCGTGGTGATATGCACTACTTCTACTGTATTTAATTGAACACTGACTCGGTATGCCTTCAGTACATTTAGCCAATTCAATTTGATCAGAACCCGATACAGATTCGAATTAAAAATGTTTGCATGTTACATTAATCCTTTTTCACGCAGGACACGTATGGCTTTGGAAGAAGAGGCATGCATACAGTAGGCGACTTCGCCATCATCGGTGGTTGAGACTTCAATTATTTTATCGAACAAACGTTTTCCTATTCTGAACTCCCCTTTTTTCGGACGTTTACATTTTGACACATGACACATGAAAACACAAACTAAAGTAAATGCCATGAACCAACTTTGAACTAACGGCCCTGTACTTAGGAACAGGGCCGTAGCTAGGGTCATATGTTTGAGGGCGTAAAATTCCGAATGGATAGATGTTTTCCCAACTGAATGGTGGCTTGAAAATTTCACCATTTTTATGCGCTTTGCGTTTATATACAGCAGTGGGGATTCTTCTTTTGTCACTACATATAGGTGCCGTCCGGGAAAAGGGTCTAAGAGGAGGGGTGTCCCCCTCCCTTTTGAGAAATTTTTGTTAATTAAAGGTTGCCTAGGTGCAAAATGTGCTTTCTTTGGGATATTTTTGGAAGTGATCATATACGGCTTGCAAATTTCCATAATGTCTTTGCCAACTGAGTGACGTTGCGTAAATTGCACCTTCACTTTATTCGCAATGCGTTTGTATACAGCAGTGGGGATCCTTCCTTTGCCATTACATAAAGGTGCCGTCCTGGAGGAGGGGTCTAAGGGGAGTCTCCCTTGAGAACTTTTGTTAAGTTAAGGTTGCTTAGATGAAAAATGGTGCTCTCTTTGGGATATTTTAGAACTGATCATATATGGCAGGAAATATCCATAATTTAATGAATACTAATTTTTGGTTAGGTAAAAGCAGAGAGTATGTTGTCTAAGAGAAGAATACGTTGTCAGCAAATCTCTTAAAGCCCCCCTTTTGGTTACTTTACTGCCTTCTATTCGGGCAAAGCTTTTATGCAAAAATACGTGCATGCAGTCAACAGAAACTTTCTTGGACTATTACGAAAATTTTCCTTTCCTTCATTGTGCATTAAAACAGGGCATCTAAGGCTGGCAGATACCTGTATAGGGCTCCTGGGAGCTTTTGATCAATTATATAAAATAAGAGCATTACATAATGCTTATTACCTGACATCCAAATGATAATATAGAGTATGACGCCAGGCACTTTATATCTATCGTATTTTTACTAATTTTGAACGAAAATACAGACGAAAAGCTTCCAGCAATAGGGAATAGGAGGGAGAGAGAGAGAGAGTATAGGTGCAGGAAGGTGATATTAGACCTCCCTGTTAGTTATAGCAAGAGGGGTGAAGGACTAACAAACGGGTTACAGAATGTACACCTAGTTTATGCTAGAAAAATTTACTGGTACGTTTGTGCTCGTTGTGGTCATAAGTGATACAACGTGGATTGTGAGGATAGCGTGTAAATCGCGCCGAAATTTGGGGGTATACTTTAGTGCCAAATCAAAAACCTGAATGCAGGCTCATCCGAGGGGTGGTGCTTTGATTTGCCGACATGGGGGCCAGGCGCCCTGACTGGGGACCAGCTACTCTAAGCCCGGACAGATAGAATGGGTTGCCGAACTCTAAATATAAGGCGCACAAAGGGCGCCGAAATATTTGGGGTTATACTAAAAAATATTTCACTATTTGTTTTCGTTAAGGAATTTTTTTAAAAGTTTGTGTTTTTTTGAAGAATCTGCTCTATTTAAGAACAAACCATGAAATTTGTTGGGGCGACTGCATGGTCGTCTCCGGGGATTACATTCCTTTTTCTTATCCATTAAGGCTTTCTTGCGATATGTTTCCTAGTTCGCAACGACGCATTTTCATGTTTCTCTAGAATCACGTCTACACGGAAGAACAATGTTTGTGGAAACGTTGAACAAACCCAATATGTTTGAAACGGTTGACGTTACCACTAGACAGAGCCATACAGTATATGAAAGTGCGCGTAGCGTGCAAAAAATTTTGAAGTTGTAGAAAGAATCAGTACAGAAGTTACTGGCTATGGGCCTGATAAATAGCCATTTGGAATATTTTCTGAGCATATCTATGTCTTCACCAATATTATTCTATATAAATTTTTGCGTAATTTTGGGCGAGTAGGAATAAATTAGGAGGAGGCTAAAGCCCCCTAGCCCCCGTAGAACCGCGCCTGGTTTAATAACTTAATAATGGTCGTGTAAATGGAATGCAAATCGCAGCGAGCGAAGGGTGCCGAAATTTCTCACTAAATAAGATTTCTATGACAAAACCTGCATTCAGAATCTGCATCGAGACACTTTCAATTGCGCAACAAACCAACATGCCACTCAAAAAGCCAGTCTTGTACCTGGTAATTCGTAAACAGCTTACAACTTCTGCTGCTGTGCTTCTCCGAAAGTTGCTATTGGAAGATACTGATAATAAGAACAACACTGATGAAAGGTTTGAAGCGCACGGAGAGAGCGAAAAATTGGATAGTTTGAGAAGAATTTGCAAGATTCTGATAGTTTGAATAACCTTAATAACATTAACATAACATGCTGGAAATTACTGAAAGCACGACGAATGAAACATCTTTAATTCAAATAACCAGTGAGAGAATGATCAAGTAAGCCTAGGGTGAATCTTAAAATAGACACTAAATACATACTTTTTACAATACCATATTTAACTACATCACTACTATATGTCAGCGAGATGGAAGGGATGATATTGTCCAAATTTAGAAGTACATTTTATTAACAGCATCTTGCAAAATATGTTATATTTTGGTTGCCCCAGTGAGCTTATCGTGAGTCGCTAAAGATGATAACAATTTTAGTATAACTTTTAAACAAAAGGACTGTGAAGCCATTTAGTACCGCTCACTGGAACATGTTTAAGGCCACTTTGATTTGCCAAGTTTGGTCATCTGTGTTTTCAACTAGGCCCGACTGGGTAAAATTGGTATTTACGACTCAGTTAGCAGCACAGTCGATTCTACTCGATACCACATGCACAAATTAGTTGATGATCTAACATAGTTACGCCATGGAGTTAATACTTGTAGCTCCATGGTTAAGCCTAGCTGAGTGTCAGTACAACCTAGTTTATCACGGTTGATCTCCATTAAAACTTCGTTAAAGTCCCAATACGAGTTCCCTGAAAAGTTTCAATGGCAAAGAACAGGCGGTGCTCCATGCTCTTCAGACAAAAATATGACCAGGCGAACGCTTTTAGCGGAAAAGAGCTAGTTAAAAGGGTATCAAACAAAGAACAGTAAAAAACAGTGGCAGTAATTCAAACAACTGTAGAATATGCAATTCGTTTTCTCTGTAGGCACTCATTGGCACTTATAAATATCCATTAATTAGCTGCTTTCGAGATCACATCATGTCGACGACTGTCCAGCACGATGTAGCCAGTGTACATCTACTGCATACGCACTCGCTTACCGTATTTTCATTGTGCACTAATCAACGACGAATGTTAGGCTACGATGTGCTTGATGCACGAAAAAATGTAGCTGTAGGGCCGTAACACACAAGCAGTCAATTTGTGCGACATTGACGGCCGGACTGCGGCTGTGCATGTTCGTATAGCCTACCTGTATTTTGCCTCGCTGTGCCAGGCAACGTTCTCTTGTTAAGGATTTCAGTTGAGGTTTTCTTCCTTTTTCATGTTAGTTGTGCAGCAATTTTGTTGACTTGGGTAAATATTTCCAAATACAATTCAGTTCTAAGCCTACCCTAACTTGAGTATAATCATAGGCTGTTTGTTTAGTCCATCCTTCGAATATACAAGCTAATGCTCCGCACTGTTTACGTACGCACATTTCACTACAGTTGAGCATGTAGGCATGGCATCTATAGTTATTACCTCATGAATAATCATAAACAGAGTTTAATTGGTTCATACTCCTGACTGATAGGCTCAGTACGAGGAGATAACTCGAATTTCAATTGGCAATCCGAATTCAACATCTGCATTTCGGACAAAGATTACTCCCGAAAGAAGCTACGACCGTTCTTCTTAGTATGTTAGAACCTCTTAAACTGTTACCAACTTCATATATCTGGCTCTCGTGGTATTACGATTTTTGGCGGTTTAAGTATTTCTTTATACATAGTCGTATTGGGACTTTAATACACTTGACCGTTAAACTGAGTTCACCGGGATTTAGAACATTGTACCCCCAGCCTTCACAACCTTCATTAAGGATAAACCAAAATCCATTTCCAGTCTTCCGGTTTAGTTTGATATGTTGTGCAGAATATTTACTTATATTCAAACGATACAAACATCATGTTTCAAAAGGATTTATCTAGATAACCAGCTACTTAAATCACGGATACTATACATTTGAGAAAGGACAAAATAGAGCATGTCATGTTCGCTGTCTCTCTCCGTGTTTATAAAGCTCAAACTTGTCAAACCGTGGGTACGTAGTTGTCTTTTTGAAATCAAGCTTGGATAGTGAGGAAAACAGCTCATATAAACCTATGAGTTAATCTTATGCCTATGTAGACCTAGTATTACCGGTTAACTATAATATATACTTGTTAATTCCTAAAATGTGTTTTGATTTGTTCTCATTGCGTTTTGCTGGAGTAATGAATATCAAAAACATACAGGCGGTCGGTCTTAAAACGCAGTTCGACGCACCTTACGCAGACCTCCACGTACCACTCAATCAAACCTCTGGGGTATTCTGATTTGAAAAAAAAAAAAAAACAATTTTACAATTACCCGCCACAAAGATTGATTCTGAGTACGGTTCTGACACATTTAAGCCCTTTGATTCCATCCAGCAAATACGCAATTGAGACCCCAGCTCCAACCACCTATTTTAAACAGTCTCCCGATATCTATGCCCTCTTTCCAAATAGTAACAAAGCCTGCCAGTAACGATGTGAAATCGCTCAGAAAGAGATTTTCCAATGTTATACCGACTTTTATTGTTGTATCATACGTGGCGTTAAGTGAACCAGTTCAAAAAAATCACCGAAGTCGTCCTGTAACTAGGGGTCTTGGGAGAGAGAACCACCAAAAACTGCTGCCCAATAATCTCCTGCGAATGTTTCAATAAGTCATTAACTTGGCATAGTTTTGTATGTAATAATTTCCACAGTCACAGTCAATTTATAAAAGTGGACGCCTTCTAGACCATCTACTCAGGTAAGTCTTTATCGTTGGCAAGCTCATAACAAATAAAACTTGCCTCACAAGTCACAACAATATCTTTCCCTAAGCTGCCATGATATAAATTTTATAACTACGTAATTATCCTACATGCAGCCTTAATCTACCTATCATCTTTTTACTGTTTCAAAGTTTGTCTCAACCGCAAATTTGTACATCACACAGTATATACACCATACACCGTATACTCAGTCTACATTATACACACATACACTTAAAAGCGCCGAGGAGTCTGCAATGTCTACTATTTATGAACTGAAAACATATTAAAGACAGGGAAAGGTAATCAAGCATGCTACGAGGTGAAAGCTGATTTGTCAACATCGAGGATTCCTTGTTTGTGCAAGGAGTTCGAAGTCGTGATTGGCCTATCACTTGTTACAGGATGTAGTTATAACTATGCAGTATTTAACAATACAAAGACGGCGCCAGCTATACGTAAATAACCCAATGTGTTAACCGTATGTATTATTTTAGGCATAACCATGTTAAATGTTTAAAACAATAAAATGGTCTTCAACATACTTGCATATGCAGGGAAGGTCGGCACATGACATGGTTTTTATGAGTAAGCTTGGAATTAATAAAGTATATTCTAAACCACGTAGCTTTGTGGCATCAGGTAATATCAAACAAAAATTTTGCGTTTGTGGTACAAAATTTCATATCTTAGAAGCCATGATTTATAGATTGAGAATGATAGGTTTTTCAAAATAAGAGCATACTGTAGCCTTAGTATAAGAAATACCGTCATACCATGAAATAGTTCAGCGATTTGTAGCTCGTTCGACGCTATAAACATATGCTAACTTTTAGCCAACTTAAAAAATAAGAAACGTGGGGATACACCTCGGTGCAAGTAGAGCCATGGGTGGCGATCCTGGGGGATGGGAGGGGGGATATATCCCCCATAGAATTGGATGGGGGGGGGGGTACTGTGCACTATATCACCCCCATAAAATCAACCCGCAGATTCGGAAATCATGTTAAAAAGTTATGTAAGATAGGCTTTTAAGAAAACTTAGTATCAAGTTGCAAAGTCTGGAAAGGGCCATTTTCGGTGATCTCAGGGGTATTTTTGGACAAAAATTTTCTTTGTAGACTCTGCGCCAACTGATGGTGGCGCTCCATTTAGATAGTGCCACTGACTATATTCCCCCCTCCCCCCGGCTTTTAAATAGGGATTGTCGCTCATGAGTAGAGCAGGGTAACATAAGTTATTCAACCAAGGTCAGAAGGTCAAAAAATCGTTGCCGTTTGTAGCAGGGAGCTGTTGGACGGGTTGTCGAGATATTTGGAGCAGGGAGTTGTTATTTAGATAACCAGGGGTCCTCTTCCTTCATTATGATTGCTGTAAACGACGAATGAAGCACAAACCATCGAAGTGGTGTGACGGGTTGTCTTTCTGGAACCAAGTTTGCATAAGTGCAGAAAGCATGCCATAAAGAGGATTTTGAATTATTTACCAATCCCGGTGTAGATTATTGGCTAAAGTAGCAATGGCCCTATTTCAGGTTTCGGAATGATTGCATTTCGTTAAAATGATTCACAACAATTTGACATGCAAACCTGCTACCCTGTTGTGCCACTGGTGGTTTTACTGTCCTATTTGAAGATTAGTCGAGTTAGAATTTGAAACAATGAATAAAATTTATGGATGTGTAAACCTTCCCAGGTTGGACTTGTCATATAGGGAAACTTGTATCAAAATCTTTCCGAATAGTCAAGGACCCTTCAATAACAAGTGATGCATTATTGTGAAATATGTAGAGTATATGACTCTTCAAAACAGGAATATACATGAGGGAATCACAATGTGTCTTGAAAGGTTACGTGTCCTAAACCCTCAGTAAGGCTCATTATTCTCAAAAATCCGGAATTTACCAACCTTACGTAGAATTACAGATGGACGTATACCTCTCAGTTCTTACACAGCAGCTTTATTTATTTTTTTGCTTTTGCTTTTCCTTCTTTTAAAAAATATCAAAAACTTGGGATCATAAAATTATTTGAAAAGCACATTATGCAGCGTCGAAATTGCCGTTTGTGCATCCGTTGAGACATTTTGGTTACAAGAATCTTGCCAAGATACCCGCCAACCGATATGCCTGGAGTAGATACTGCCAAATACCGGCCCTTTGATTTCACCCACCCAATGCCCACCAAAGCACAGAAGCGCCTGCTTTTAGGACACTATTTAAAATGCTCCCTACGCTCATACGCCTAAGACAAAACTAGTTACTTAAAGGATGTAATATATCACAGAAAAGTCAAACATTTGTCTACTTTTATACTGACCTTTATCTTTACGTGGCGTTCAAGTAGGATTTCACAAATATCGCCGGAGTCTACTTGCAACAACTGGTTGTAAGGACAACAGAAAATTGTAGCTCATTTATCTCCTTTGAACTAGGCTTTAGTGGAGGCCAACTGGCGAAAGCACACTATAGGCCTACACGAGTGAATGCTTTGAAGTCTACATTATTTCCAGGTCATTGTTGACAGCATGAAAGCTCATAATAATTGCTTACCTCATACAGTACTAGTCTAGTAGAAAGACACAATAATATCTTCCTTACCACACTGTCTGGATATGATATACGTAAATGTCCTTCATGCAGCCAAATACTATATACAATCTGTTGTATTAATATATTTTATCCAAAACGCTAGACAAGTGCATTGTGTAGTGTGTCAACCGCAACGTACACATCACACAGCATGTACAATATATACAAACATACATGCACAAACGCCATGGATTCCGTGTGCACTTCATAAACTGAAACCATTTCATAGACAGCAAAAGGTCACCAAACGTACGGGGGTGAAAGTGGATTTTTTTTTCAAAATCGGGGATTCCCCGTTTGTGCACTTATGCCGGTTAGTCGTGGTTAACTTCTCACTTATATCACGATGCAATTATGCACGATGTAGTAGCACACGTTAAGATAACGGATCCAAATATAAAAGCATGGCGTATGCTGTACGATTCTAGTCCAAAATATGGTAAATGCTAAAAAGGGGCTCGTACCTAAATGTGTGTAGATAAGTCAGATTGGCACATGGTTACTTTTTTGTGAGTTAAATTGGTGTTCGTTGCTTCTCGGCCTTAAGACTAAGATCAAGTGAACTGTGAAGAGTCTGTTTTTTCACACAATCAGGAACGGTGAGACGCATTACAGGCTCACGATGTAGAGTTCTGAAGCAAAGCGGACTGGGAAGGAATTTCCTACCGGGAAATTTGACCTATAGGGGGCCCCTGATCCACGTCATTAAAACAACCAAAATCGCAATTAGCATATTATACATCATTTTGCGCTTAATTGAGTGTGTGTGGGGGTAGGAGGAAATAAATGTATGCCCGATAATCAGTGGGTAGCCGGGGTCTGGTAATTATGATAATGATTAGGATTTTTATAGCGCCTTTATATGTAATATTTCAAAGCGCTTCACAATCATTACCCCAGGTCATTGGTAACTTGGCAAACCCACACGTTATAGTGCACATCCCTTGCTTACCCGGCGCATTGAACAGTAATGCCACTTCATCGTGTCCCCTGGGGGACTTCCCACAGGAGCAGCCACAAACAACGCATCACTGTACAAGTTACCTCACAGGTACCCATTTAACCCCTGGGTGGAGAGAAACAATCAAGATAAAGCATCTTGCTCAAGGAAACAACATAATGACCCAGGTGGGAATCGAGACGGCAATCCTTAGATCACAAAAGTCCAATACCTTAACCAATAGGCCACTACGCTCTCTAAACCACAAGAGGTCCTGGCAATCAACTTTATAATCATCACCTGGCAGTAAAGACCGCTCTATTGTCTCTCACGTGTATTTTCACAATGTTCCTGTATAAAATCATTGAACACTGAAGGTAAACCAACGAGTTATTCTGCATAAATTTAAGAAATAAGTAAAAAAAAAGGATGCTTTATCTCACACCAGCCCCGTTTAAATCTTCCATATCTCCATTGTGAGAGAAATAAGAGGAGATATGGAAGATTTAGCAAAATTTTTGAAAATAAACTTGGGGCAACTGACTTCTCCCTTTAAGGTTGCTTAGATTCAAAATAGACCTTTCCCCCAGGACGGCACTTCTGTTTCTGTATACAATCGCACAGACGGGGGGGGGGGGGGCTGAGGTGGAGTAAAGATGTCGTACTACCGCTAATATCGACTTGACAGAAAGCTTCGTCCCCTCCTTTTACTCTGAAGCACAGGACCCCGAAAGAAATCTTGCAACAACATCTGGACAGTCACCGAGCGAGGAAAAGCCCTTTGAGAAAGGAGCGGCGCTGGGTAAACCGTACCAGAAGCTTATGGAGGAGTCTACCACCCGATTTCCGTTGGAAAGTAAGAGCCATGTTGTCGTAAAGCAATATAGAGGAGTACCATACATCAATATCTGAGAATATTTCGGAGGTGAAACAAAAGATGGACTGATTGCGGGGAAGAAAGGTATCAATTTACGGTTCGAAGAGTGGAAGAAGCTGTATGCACAAGTTCATCGAAGCAATGCCGCAGTGAACAAATTAACTTAGACTGATTATTCTTTTGTCTCGTTCAGTTTGCAACGGTCACGGAGAAATCAAAATCTCGGACACTGCCAGGGAAATGGTGGCCTACATATTTGCTTCGATGATGGACAGAGTAGTTTATGGGTATTTAAAACAAAACTGCGAATGCTGTGACATGGGATGGAGACATAACTTCTTGGGTCAGAATATTGTGTAGCATCACTTGTTCAGGAACAAGCTGAAATGGATTTTCATTCCTCTCTATCGTGGTGATAATGGCTTGAACTTTCAGTTCCCCTGTTGCTATCTCGGTTTCAGGCCCGTATTCAAGGAGGGCCAAGGGGGGGGGGAAGCCCCCCTGAAGTTTTGTTCGCCCCCTAGAGACTTTGAATTTTGCCATTAACTTAACAAATTTGTACACATTTGCCCCCCCCCCCCTCTCGAAAATTATTTTGGCTCCCCGCCAAAACCTTGTCTAGATACGGGCCTGCTCGGTTTTACTGATGACATGTTCCACGAGAGACTGCTGCTAACCCCTTTTCAATTCCCTGAATAAGTTGCTTATAGCCAACATTTCGTGGTAGACGAGCTCCCACAGTGCCATGAATTTCTTCTTCCTTGTGTTACCAATAATTCCAGATACACTCTTTTGCGACCTATTGATGGTCTGCTTTAGGGCCATATCGGCACCTACTGCATTGAACTTCCGTTGCGTTTTCTTCAGATCAAATTTACCAGCCATGAAGACCTGATATACCCCTTGTGTTGTGTCTGGTAGCTTGTGCATGTCATCCAAATACAAAGAACACCAACTCAGACAATTTGTTGAATCAAAGGCTGCAAAGATGGGAAGCAAGACCTGAACTGCCCGCAGATGCAATACCCAAATCTCCATCACGGTTGGCACGAACAAACTTTCTTAATGAAGTAGATGAATGTGTCCCAATACTTAAAGGTTTCATTGCTACTCCTTGCATCATCAATGAATTGGTCAAAGTTACTGAAGTGGCCAGGGCTTTTCCCTCAAGTTCCGGAAAATGGCTGCACTTTCATTCGCTGATGAAGCAACCTTCCCCTTCAAGTCCACCGACATATCCAGTCGCTCTTTGTGCACCTGTGCGTTGTCACCTTCCTTGAAAAATGCTTCCTATTGTAATTGTAATAATGCCCCCTTCAGTAACTGCACCCCCCACAATGGCCTGCTGTAGTTCTTGCCACCCAGGACAGAGTCGACGACGTTTACTCCAAAGGTTGCACTCTCTGCAAGATTGCTTTCTGCTCCACTTCCTTTCAGGTATTTCCCCAGACAGCCGAGGGCCACTTTAGCCATATGAAATGACCCCATGCATAGCACGATGTCTCTGAATTTCTCATGGCGGATCAATTGTATTTCACGTACCATGTGGTAGACACCCTCATCATATGTCACTGGTAGCTTGGGATGGTTCAGGTGCTGGAGTATTCCACTGAAATTCTTCAGGGCAGTATAAACTGTATCATACTGTGTCACAGGGTACGGAAGAACTGGGAGGAACCCTACTCTCTTCTTGGGAATGTCTTTCTCGGATAGAACTGTATTGGTTTCTCTCCAAGCCGGCATTGTCTGGTCAGATGGTTTGAGATTGATCTGGGTTTGGTTTTTAGACAGGTCCAATCGAGCAAGGGACCAAGCCAGATTATTTGTCCTTACAGCATCCAGAAGGATCTGGTCCACTGAGTGGGTCTCAGTAGCATAGTCCGTGGACAGGTCGGCCCTTTTGGCCGGTATGTAGAAAGGTTGAAGTTTTAGGCACTTGAGTTCACAATTAAAAGTCTTTGGGCTATGTTGTCTCTGATATCCTTGGTTTTTCCAACTTTCAACCGTTACATCTTGGAACAGCACACTCACTATGTCATGATTACTCCCGATACCTGACAAGGTCGTCTCATCATGGTCAAAATTATCATAGACAGCAATAGTAAACTGAGAACTTCCAAAATGGCTTGGAAAGGGAACCTCATCACTACTAGAATCAACTATAAATCTACCCATATCATTGTGATGACGCATCATAACTAACACATAGCCCATATCGGTTGAAGCTTGTTATCAAAGTAGCACTCCTGCATGCAAAGTAGCACTCCTGCATGCCTCATAAATTGTCTGAATATTCATCCTATGCATAGGTTTCCTTTTTCTACCACGGGGAAGAATATAATGCAAAGTTTGTGAGTTAAACCTTGCACTTGTCTACATTTTTTTCCAACAGCCCTACACCACAGTTGATATCATCATCAGCAAAATCAGCTAAACCTTCAGCTAACTTTTTGAAGCAATTGCAAACAAATCAATGTCAAAGTTATACAATACTGCAAAAAATTTCAGAAGTGGCTCTGGTACTACCATATTTACATTTGCAGTTTCTAAATGATTGGCATTACAGAACCTGTCCTGTAAGTCAAAATCCAATTGTAACAGACATTGTCTAATTGTCTCATCACCCTCTTTGATAGGGTCTGTGCTGCGGATGGTTTTTGCAAGATTTTCTGCTGTTACACTACTACTACTACTGAAAAACATCTGAGATTTATTGACTTGTTTTGGCTGAGAAAAGGATATCTCTGTACCAAAGTGTTCCGTTAGAAGGACCTTTACTTCTCTGTTATTTACTTCAATGCCTGAGTTCAGTTCACTATTGATGCGGTCTCTGACATGACTAAGTTCATAACCGTCACCATTGCGAAGTCCAGTCTCTATTTCAGGCATCACTGTGAACCATGCCTTTTTCTTCGCCTTCACTGGCTGACTCTCCCCTGACTTTGATTTGGTACGATCACATTTTGCTAAGTAATTGCTATGCGATGCAGAGCGTGTGACAGAAGAGGTTTGCTCCAAATACAGAATGCTCGTCTTGTAAATCACATATGCGGCTATTTACATCATCCTGTAGAAATCAATTGCTTCTAAGAATTTCTTCGCCCTATCTGTTTGAGAAATCTAAACATTTTGTATACATTTGGATGCTTGACATGCGTACATACTACACATTTATGGCTGTAGGTGTCACGGCGAGGACAAAAAGGAGGACGGGAGATACCCTGTGATCGCACTCTATGCAATTCAGGTTCATTTGCGCTTCCGGCTGATGATAACTGATCACTTTTTTAATAACCGTATTAAATGATTTTCGCAATGTATACTTCTTGTAACAGTCATTTGCCATGTGGTACACAAAATGTTGCTCGTGATGACCAAGCAATTGAAGTCATTTTGTGACAGTGTCCTTTCGAACGCCTGCACCTCTTCGTATGCGTTTCCGACCAATTGCATTGCGCACGGTTGGGTCGGACGTCGTTGTTTGGCAAATAATGCATTTCTCGACAGAAGGCGATTCTGTTGGGGCAGGCAACAATTTCACTCTACTAGTATCACCCTCCATTTTAGATATGTGCTGTCATCCCCTTAAATTGACAAGATGATATCATAAGATGATTATAGCAACATCAAAACATGAGTCATTATAAGATACGATACCGGTAGATATGTAGTTGTTTGCGATTACTGTTCAGAAATGCACAGCATTGGCAGCAAAATGGCCTACCACGTACCTGACCACATGATCTGAGCATATTATAGGCTTAGTATAGTGTCAGCATTGTTTAACTTCAAATGTTTATCTAATTACTGATCTTTTTAAAAAAGACGTCCTCACCCAGATTCAAGATAGTTCGTCAATTAGTACAAAAACCAAAGAGTCCAACTAAACAAAATCATGACAATGGTCACCGCAAATAAGATTTTTACATTTTGGAATTTTTGAAGGCAAACAGATCAACTTTCTGTACGGAATTCAAATCAATTACGTGACCCTGTGACGTAGGGCCCTAACTTTGCTCGAGCAGAGTTATTTGCACTGCGCCTGACCGTTTTACTTGTGTGATCGACGCCAGAGAAACACGGAGCCCAATGACTGTACGTAGGCCCGGGCCCCGTTTGTTACGTACAGACTTACGCAAGACACTATCGCAACAGTCAGCCATGCAAAGTATGACTGGCACGGTAGACTCATACTTAGTTTCTTAACACTAGGCTACTGTAGTCAAGGTGAAGGCTTGAAGTCTAGCTTAACTACGTTACTGCTGGTAAATTTACTTCTGAGATGCTCTTTCAAGATTTTAGACAAAATATAGCATAGGCCTAATAAAAAATTTCACATGATGGAAGATCATACCAAATGTGGTGCAATACTTCGCAAAAATTTACGGAGTTTCGTTCCTCTTGAAATTTGACACTTTGGTAGTTGTTCAGTAACAGTAACACCTAACGTTATGGTGCAGTGACACCACCCCGTATCGCGCGCCGCAACGACTAGACCGAATGTCATCACCAGTAACTTTAGGCTTCGTAATAATCTCGTAAATTTAGGCTCTTGTTGCCCAAGCTCGTGAATATTTCTCATTTGAAAATGATTTTGCATCATTTCAGACCCAGATTTAAGCATGTACAAAAATACGTACGATTATCCTTAATATACATTGTCTGTTTTCCTTTGATTTCCATTTCCTGTGCAAATATCCTGAGTTTTGCATCCCCAAATTTTGCCTCTAGTCGTTTTAGTGTAAAAATTGCCTATGGAACGACTTGGGCAACTCAAAACTTTAGGCGTACAAAGATGGCGGACGGTGGCGACAATATTTGCTTGTCTATGATTGGTCTATTTTAATATGACGTCAGTTGTCCTACCTCACAAAATTTCGCGGCACATAACATTGTGGGAGAAAACAGTCTCGCTCACTATTTATGAGTCTCGCAAAATATAAGCACTTAAAGAATCAATAAAAATACTTCCCGTCGTCCATTCAGAAAAGTAAGGGTATATTTCGCTTCTCACATTTTTGTCTTTCGTTTGAGTATAACCTTAACGCAGTTCCAGACGTCTTCCTTCTTCAATGCTTACAATCCTTCAGTTATTAGCGAAATTCATATGGTTGGGGATAGATTGCAGTTCTGCTAATTTTTACACTCCTTTTGTGATGCAAAGCATCATCCCCTCTTAAAAACAAAGGAAGTAGTGTGATGCCACCTCTCAGAATAAGATATTAATACCATCTTCTGGTCACGACTTAAACTGAAATACACTTACCTTCATTGAAACAAAGTCTTCAAGGCTAGGTCAAAGTTTAGTCCCTCTCATAAGGCTGTGATGCAGAGAATTCAAAGCAAATTTGACATTTCCCCACCTATCGCAAGGACTGAAGTCTAAGACCATATGAGAATAACCATTTCCTTAATTGAAAAGCATGGCAAACATTTTAATGGCTGACGTGAGGTACAAACAAGTTGCATACTATATATGCTTAAAAATATACAGAACAATCATGCCTTAAAGATTTATGGCATGTTTCAATCGATGTTATGATATGTTGTTAGGCATTAAATCCCCTGAAATGCATTCAAAACAATCAATGGCATCTTTTCTAATATTGTCATGCATTAAAAATATCAAAATTAGTGACTCCATAATTCAGCAGGTCATTTTTGGAGCAACGGTCAAATTTTCACTTGCACCCGATTTTCGTGACCCTTTGACTTTTCGTGACCTCATTAACATACTAATTTGCAAGATGATTGATTTAATGAATAGAGTACTTAAATATAAATATGTTAAGGGGTATTTTGTTGTTCTGTGACTTATACTTTTGAAGATACAGTGATTTATGTTTTCCCTACCCATAAATTGTGGTTAGAATAGAGTTTCAATGGGCGTGGCTTATGACGTCATTTTCTCGCTTATTGCCGGGGTACCAAACGTGTACCCAAACTTTTTTGATGTGCCACATGGTGCACTTTGATAATATGAAGAGAAACTTAGGGGACCTCTCATGCACACAGGGACCTCTTCAGCCTAAGGACTAACAGACAGCAACGTTACCCGCGTAACGACAAATATCCTGTCCTGCGAGCGGTACATACATGTACAGGCTCCCAAGTAGGCTACGAACTTTCACCTTCACAGTTCAGCGCATCTATGACGTCACGTAACTACGACTGCTGTATGCGAGTTTTTTTTTTTCCGTAAGATAGCGAGGGGGAAGTTATGAATTATTCATATATAATGTAGTTTGAGGTTTGAATGATTTGAGATGATGATATGGTTAACTGCGCATGCTTGATTCATTGGCGCCAAAGCTGGGTGTGTTTGTCAAAGACGACTGCTTGCACTGACGTATTCCGTGAGCGTGTACAGTATAGAGTATATGTGTGCATACAACAGATCTCAGCGTATAGTGTAAAGCCCATTCTGTGTCACATTACAAACAAGCCTGGGGGAGGTCACTGGGAATTGACATAAAGCGGCAGCCTTGTTGTTCACCTAGCCTGTTAAAGTGGACGGATAGCATAATTACTATACCCCTGTATGGAGAACTTCTGAGAGCTGCCGTGACAAGATTACAATGTGGCTGTAGTTTTAACACTCAAGACTATGTGGTTTCCTCCATGGTGGGTCGGGAACTGAAGTGCTGGCTAGAAACTGCCGGCTACACGTGTGACAAAGTAATATCACTGTGGCCACGGGAGGCGGGTACATCAGTGGGGGAGGGGGGTGATTCAGCTTTGAGTTAACCCTTACCACCAATGAAAACGCTTACGAGAAAACAAATAGCTCAGCAATACCCCTTCACCAACTAACAATCAGGCTGTGGCCCTACCTTGCACTCGGAACGTATGGGCTACATTTCGAGGGAAGCCATCATGATTGATTAAACGGATGCTGTTAGGGGGTTTACTGACACCATATTACCCCTACAAATGTATTAATTTTAAGTGAAAATTTCCTAAGAGGAAGGCAACACCTTCCCCCAGGTTTTCCATACTCCCAAAGACAAAGCCTTACTTCTGCGGTCCAACTTGCCCATCAAAACCAGTAAAATTATACCTGGGGGACACTGGACAGGCATGTTCGCTAGGTTGGTTTGGCGTTAATTTAATCCTTAATTCCCCTGACACTAAAGATTTTTACTTACCCTCAGAAAGGTTAGCAAAAATCTTTGTCCTTTGGCCTATTGAATTATTATATTAAATAAGCAGTTGACCTTTATAGTCACTATCATTAGACTGTAGGCACTCGAGCTGAGATCACCTCAGGGTAAACTACACGTTGCGGCCACTATTCATGCGGCTGTGTGAAGAGGGACTCCCTGGCGAAGCGTAAGCTTCGCCAGGGAGATTTCATGATGCTAGTCCCAAGGAAGGAAGCTCTGTGAATAATTGTGAACAAAGACTCCAATAAACATGAATGATTCCTAATTTCCCCTCGCTATTCTCAAAAAAAAAAAAAAAAAATCTCTCTGCATGTGGTTAGGTTGGTAAGCCACAGTCGTCTGCACATGGATATATAGTCAGCGCGCTACACACTGTGCTGCACTCTTATACGGTGAACTGGCCTACCACCAAATTGGATATACCCTACTGGCCTGTCCATCCTGCTTTGTGGTAGCTCCAGGATATGCTTAAACGGAAAGTGGAGGGTAGGGACGAGTTCTCGACGAGTGAGAGGGCAGCAACCAGAAACCCTTACAACAGGAACTTGTTAACAAAATGATGGCAGAACCAAAACTTTGGTTCGAAGTAAAAAATGAAAATAACTTGGACCTCTTATCCAACAAAATACAAAAATTTGTGAATTTTATTCACAGAAGAAAGTTTGGAGTTTTGATTATAGTAAACTTGGAAATATGGGGGTTTTTTCTTGATTAAAAAATTTTACCTCGAGAGAAAAAGCAAGCAAGTAATTTCTAGGGGTGACTGGACCCTGTCTGGAACTACATACGTTATCATACCCACCATGGCTCCTAAAGATAATTATTATCTTTAACGTTGCACAGAGCATAGGAGGAGCAGGGGTGTCATAAAGCTTGGGTCAAGGTTGTAGTTTGTATTTGGTAGGTGGTGGCCAAAAGCCGCTTGCCTGAAGGTGACATTTCTAGGGGGAGTTAGTAAGTTGGGCATTGCCCTTGGACAGTTGTCCCGGGATGGGAAGTTGCCCAGAAATCCGAGTAATCAAAGTTGACGTCAGCGCGAGGTATATAGCGTAAGGTATATAGTAATTGCACGTTATCACTAAATTACCCACAGATGAGCATTTATATGGGCGGTTAAGTGTCACAGATTGACAATCATAGGTACAACTTTATATACAACCAGGATAAGACTAAATTTATTATTAAATTGTGTTTTCTGCAGTTAGAAGTAACTTAGTGATTTGTGTTACTAAATCTACTGCCGAACCCAGATTACTTGAATGCAGACGTAAGGGTCATGGTAAGCTACTCAGAAGGAGAGGGAAATTCACTAGAATGGAAAACTTTTCTTAAAGAAATTAGTATAATATGCTAGTAAACGAGCAATTTCCTTAGCGTAATATTCAAAATTCGTATTGTTTAACTATTTCCTCCCACACCCAAATATGTCGCACCCACGCCACGATCGTTACCAATCACAATGAAGGTGTTTACCTATAGCATTCGTCGAGGTAAACGTTTATCAGTTTTGCTCGGAAGGTAAACTTGGTACTTGAGTAAGTCTGCCATTGCTGAGAGTAGGCAGGGGAGGGGGTTGTCCTTTTAAAAAGTACCTCAGATAAGATGGATAAACGTTTTTGGATGTGTTAGTTCTTTTCTCCCACAATTCAAAAGTGCCTTGCTCGGTTCTTAAGTAAGATTTGTTTACGTTGTTCATGTACTGGTCGCCCTTTCCAGCTGAACGTGTTTTGTTGTTCACATTGTATCAACAGGATCTTCGTGTGAGCTGGATGGGCAAATGTATTCCGCCAGTCCAAACTCAGTATGAGTATGTGCGCTTACAGTTTGTCTGCTTAAAGTGTTAAGTACTTCGATTGAGTTTTTTCGACAGTTACAATATTACAGTATTATGTATTCGTAATGTCCATGTGTGAATTTTCGTAGAAGGCAGTGCTTATGAACCAAAAGTATCTTGTACACCTGAGCCAGAATTTAACTACAGTTTCAATAAGTAAACATTCAATGCTGAAAAAATCGCACTTTTGACGGAATTCATCTTGGAAATTAAACAGTTATCAGGACTTTGGTCGGATTAACTGAATAATATTCACCTGTTGTTTATCAATCGGGTATTATGCTATAAATATAAGCAAGACCTACATGATGTATCAATTCTGACACAGTGGTATTGTCTAGAGCCTAAATTCGCAGTTTCAGTTCGGGGAGGTCTTACGACAAAATACTTGAAAAACTCGTTGGAATTTGTTTTTAAGGTGATTTAACTTATTTCACTGCACTTTTTGTTATGATTGGACCATCAAATGTCCTGGTTTTATTAAAATGCCACGGCATACCCCCCCCCCCAGCAATTTTGTCTACTTTCTTCTCATGTTATGTCCATCGTAGTGCTTATGGGACAAATATCTGGTCTGACACTTGTCTATGCAGTTCTCAATATGTACAATAATGTGAACGTTAAAAAGCAATCCCGCTATCTAGATGTGCAGTGAATGATCACATATGCTATGCTGACGTGTGTCCCCTTCTACCATCACATAAGTCAGAGCCCGAGATGGCAATACTTTCAATAAAACAACAGTCGATGCTGCAAAATCGCAGTCTTCACGCAATTTACTTTTGAAACTAAGGAATTAAGACTATGATTGGAGTAATGGGGTGTGCTTTTTACGTGCTGTAGAAAGAACAGATAAGGCCAGACCGGCGAAAGGACTGCATATGGCCAACAACCAAAATACCAAAGACTACCAACACCCCACAAACAAGCAAAACAAAACCACCAACACAGCTCCCGAATAGCCACAGGCACCCCTAACGACAAGACACCACCAAACTACCAGAAACTGCCCAGAAGGGCCACAACCCCGAAGGGAAAACCAGTGAACCACCTTATTTACAAACTATCTACAGTAAATGTACACTATTTACACCCAACGAAAACAACTAAACAAAAACCAAACAAAAGTCCCGAAGAAATCGAACGAGCCTGGTGAGGCACCAGCACCCAGTACGTCCGCTCTCTTCTGCGACCTGAACTGAACTCAGGTCGCCGAATTGCCGGAGTAATTGTATGATATAAGCTAGGCTTACATGCTGTATCAATCTCCCTCGAGCAATATTTCCTGGAGCCTTAGGGGGGAGTGGGGTAAGTTGAGCCGGCAGGTAAGTTGATCCACCCCATATATGTCATACACTACATGTATGTATAATTTTGCAGTACACCCTGCTGTAAGGTTACATGACCCAATCCTTTCTGGTGTTGAACTTGCCTGTCTTAACCACAAGGTACGTGAGTTACATGAAAATATACATTTTTCTCACTTTTGAGTAAGTTTTTGGAAAAAAACCATCAGTGTCATATTAAACCTACGTAGACATAGAATACGACGGTGGTCATTTGTAGCTTGAAGGCCAATTTAGTAAGCTATGACTATGTAAAATGTGTGCAGCTGTCACTAATCTTGATCGGCAGAGTGGATTGTTTGTTTTTAAAATGGCCGATTGGGGTAAGTTGAACAACTCCGAGTGGGGCAAGTTGAGCAGTGGCTCATCTTTCCCCACCAGTGGCTCATCTTACCCCAACGCTCTGCGCAATAGAGGAAATGTGGGCTGTCGCTAGCCATAACACAATAATATCTCAAATTTAATGTCAAATAAGTTATATAGTTTTATAAAAACAGTAAATTAAGGTAAGTTGTGTAGAAGGTCTCAGTCTATGCATATTTTTATTACTAGGCCTATGCATTATTGTAATATTTTTTACAGAATTTTATGCAAACTCCTGGAAAACAGGCCTGTCATGCAGTAGAATGCCGAGGACCTACAAAAGGAAAACCAACCGGGGGAATGTGTCCGAAGCCGTCTTTAGGAGAGCTGCTGCTGACACACAGCTCGGGATGTCAATTAGGTCAGCAGCATTTCAGCACAATATCGACCGTATGACGCTCACGAGGTTTATACAGAAGGAAAACAAAGATCATTTTGGTTACAAAAGCTTAGGCAAATGCAAACAAATTTTGACTGACTCTATGGAAAAGGACTTGGATCAGCACATCAAGGATATGGCAAACCAGTACCATGGGCTAAGCGTAGAGATATGTGTGCAACTGGCATTTGAGTTTGCTGTAAAGAATTCTGTCAACGTACCAGAAAATTGAACAAGAGATAGGAAAGCAGGTAGGTCAAATGCCTCATGAGCAATCGTAAGAGTGGGTATTTGTCAATGGAGATATAACATGTAAAAATGTGTGCAACTTGAATCAATTGAAATAATAATAAACACCATCAGCGTTTGCAAAGTCATGCACCATATCAAACCCTACTCCGTCGTATATGTTAATTGCATTTGACATATGATGGCCTCTTTCCACTTACTCACCCAAAAGGCATTTTAACCTAAATATAAACCTGTTTTTCAGGAAAGGAATGGTTCCTATCATTTAAATGCGGCATCACCTATCCATACGTTCACCAGAAGCAACGTCTATGGCCAGAGCAACTGCATTTAACAAGATACCGTTTCAGAGTTTTTTAACATTTCAACCGTAATGGACAAGTAAGTTTTCCTACTGTTGTATGCATTCGCTTGCCTGAATATTATTTTATTTCACTGTCTATGAACAATATTCTACAAAATTCTATGTGGGTCATTGCTTTTTTCTTATTTATTTAATTCGCAGATATAAGTTCAGAGCACAAGACATTTACAATGTTGATGAGAGTGGTCTAACCACTGATCAGTCACAAAAACAGATTGAAAACAGAGATGGGCAACAAACAGGTGGGGTCAATTACTTCCGGCGAAAGAGGTGAGTTGGTCACTATTTTTTGCACGATTAATGCCATTGGAAATACAGTACATCCACTATTCATCTTCCCTCGGGTGCGGTACAAGGACAGCTTCCTCACTGGGGCACCAGTTGGATCTTCTGGGTGTTCAACTAAGTCTGAATGGATCAACAAGGAGATATTTTGTGTGTACTTACATCACCTTATTAAGTATACACGGTGTTCCATTGAGAAGCCTATTCTACTGATATTAGATAATCATGAATCACACATCATACTTCAGGCGGTAAACGTAGCGAAGGAAAATGGCATCGTTGTTGTTACAATACCTCCTCACACTTCACACCGTTTACAACCGTTAGATAAGTCCTGCTATGGTTCATTGAAGACACATTTTAACTAGGCAATTGATGGCTGGATGAGAAGTAATCCTGGCAAAACAGTTACTATTTATGACATTCCAGCCTTGGTAGCAAATGCACTCATGCTAGCGTTATCACCTAAAACCATTTTTTCAGGTTTTCGTTCCACTGGGATATTCCCATATAATGAAGACATGTTTGAGGAGGAGGATTTTGCACCTTCATCACTTACTGACAGACCTAACCCTATAGAGGTCCAGGAAGCCTCCTCCCCAACAGTTGAATCAACTACTGGTCATCAGCAAACACAAGGTGTTCCATCTGCCGGTATGCCTATTCCACTTCAACAGATATCGGCAGAAGCCAGTTCAAGTTCTAGTCATCAGCAAAAAGATTTACTAAATGTGCCAGTCGCTGCTACTCAACACGTTTCTACTGAACATGGATCCACTTGTGCAGTTCCACAGCTAGATACAGATAAAATAGACCAGTATAATGATGATGGGACTGAACCGATGTGTGTCAATCCTGCAGATGTCTCGTCACTATCCAACTCAACAAATGATGAGCCCTCTGTATCAGGGTATGTTTCTCCCAGAGAAATACTTCCATTTCCCAAAACCCTTTCTCGTAAATCGGAGGGAAACACAAGGTGAGGAAAGACGATGATAGCTACCAGCATTCCTGAGAAAGACCGTATCGAGGCAGTGCACATCGAGAGAGAAGCCAAAAAAGAAACTGTCACTGGAAAAACAAATAGAGAAGCAACTTAAAAAAAATGAGACAGGACCTGATCTTAGGCAGAAACAGCAATCCAAAAAAGTACTGCAAAACATGGACACTCTCTCTAGTGATACTAGATCTGAAGAGGAAAATGGCAGTTTGGATCCAGATGACTCTGGTTCGGATAAAATGCCCATCAGCGGTGATGAAGGTGACGACAGTGAGTCAATTTCAGAGGGACACTTTGTCTTGGTAAAGTTGAGAGGCAAAGACAGGGATACGTTTTATGTTGGACAGGTTGACAACGTTGACAAAGATGAGCTAAAAGCGAAGTTCATTAGAAAAGGGTGTACTTTTGTCGACATTAACAACAATGAACCAACATTTTCTTTCAAAGAAGGTGAAGAGGGTGCTTTCCCAAGAAAAGATATTGTTCTAAGGCTACCGGAACCTTATTCAATTGGTGGAACAACAAGACGGGAGAAACAATTTGTGTTTCTATGTGATCTCAGTAAATGGGATGTTCAATAAATAAAAGGCTTAAATCACCATTAATTAACAGACTGATGAAAAGATAAAAAAACAAAACTGTTTGTTGGGTAGTTATATTTTATTAACACTAACTTTTTTAACACTTTATTTACACACAGTAATCTTAAAAGAAAAAAAGACATATTGCAAAGTACAAAGAACAGGGAATGAGGATCATTAAACTAGATTTTACAAGATCATTGTCTAAATAGTGTGATAATAACATAGTCAGCAATTGTTTCCCTTTAGCAAATTTACTTTTTTATATGAAGCATGAAAACCACATGGATAATGACTGTTTACTTTAGATTAAAACTTAACTCAGAAGAAATGTATACTCTGCATTCTGGGTCAAAATATACAATCCTTCCCAGGTCGTTTTCACTAAGGATTGAAAGGTCACCAGGCTCCTCACGCGCAACAGCCTGATCCATAAAATGGTGACGGTATTTGAAACATATATAGAACGCACTGTGGTTGGTGCATTTAAAAGTAGTCATGTTCGTGAAGTAATATCACTGATATGTTTATTGACATATTAAAGTTTAATGTGTTCATTAATGTGTGTATAGTTAGTATTAAAACAAGAGAAAAGGCTTTTGGAGGCATACTTTAGGGCCAAATAGTTAAGGATACAAGGTCACATGCTGAGGTAGACCTATATATTGTAAAAAGAAAGGAGTGGAATTTTTTATGAATAAAGGCGTCACTGTTTTGTTGAGCATTAAATAGTTTTTTTCAAATGTTGTTAACAACAAGTACTGCTTTCCGTCTCATTTTTATGTATTGATCAACTTACCCCACGTGGCGCAAGCTACCTGCACCAGTGGCTCAACTTACCTGCCGTGCGGGGTAAGTTGAGACACATTGATTTTCTTTCGGCATTTCCTGTAGACTATACTATAACAATTGATCCTAATGTTATGACATCCTAAACAAGGTAGGTAACATCCATATCTGTCATTTATAACATTTAGTCCTTGGCTATCATATTTCTTGGTCGCATGACGATCAAGAATATGAAAATTGGCCCATCTTACCCTTCTCTCCCCTAATTCGTTGTTTTAGTTCGGGGAGTCCAATGCGTGGAAATTAGTGACAAAACATATTTTTTTAGATTATTTATTCTTCACTTCATTGTTTATAATTACAGTGACCATCAAATGCATTACAATATCCTGGTTATATTAAAATATCACGGTAAATTTTCCTTTCTCTCCCGTCGAGCTAATTAAGCTACTTTTCAGCTACTGATGCGAAACAAGCGTGTTCCTGTGAAATACAGTCTAATTACAGTGACCATCAAATGCATTACAATATCCTGATTATATTAAAGTATCACGGTAAATTTTCCTTTCTCTCCCGTCGAGCTATTTAAGCTACTTTTCAGCTACTGATGCGTAACAAGTGTGTTCCTGTGAAATATCTTACTACAGTTGTAATTCGTGACATCGCGTGGGACTAGCTTGTTTCTACAAATAATTTTGAACACTACATGTAGGAAGATAATTGCCCTCTCGCACAATGTAAAAGCAAACTTTTGGGTGTCTACGAAGAATGCTGGAATTTTTTTTAATTTTAATATAAAAGGGGAAAAAATTGGATATTAGAACACAGTTGGAAAATCTGGGATCTTTGTTAAAGTACTTGCCCTAAATAAGAGCAAAGTACAGTAAATTGTTAGTTCAACTAATAGCCCACGGGTGTTCCATATTTTATCGAACCCCACGGAAACTTAAAAAAGACATCCTCGATGGGGGACCAACCTTCCCCGACTGGACCGGAGGGGAGAGACATGACCCCTGCCCACCATGCAGAACCACCGCTTAGTAACTTCAAGAGTAATTTTATCCTTTGCGGGAGGCAAACCAAAAATTAGCTGGAGTTGGTTTAATTCCTTTATTATCATACGCTACCTGAATTAATAGCGGGAGGTTTACCGACAATTTTGTCAAAGGTTGTGGTTAGTAAAACTTCCAAGTAGTCCCATCATGTGTAAAGACCACGTGCCACCATGGTGTATTCAAATGAAAGTGGTACCGATTGTATTTGATTGTGACCATAACTACAGTGTGACTTAGTGCTCTTAATTTTGTACGCGTCATGTGCTAAAACATAAGGAGTTTAATTTTTTTTTCTTTTAAGAGGTCTGAGAGGTCTTTGTTTAAGAAAATTGCCTCCTTTCAATTAATTTTTCGAATAAATGAGTTTCCTAGAACTAACTCGGGGGGGGGGGGGCAGCTCCCTGTCACCGGCGGGTACCCCGTATGGTCATGTTCCTTTTCACTATATCCTAAATTTGTCAATCGTATGTATCTTTGCAATATGTGTATCAGCCTTTGACTAAATCGCAAAGTCTCTAGCACATTTTCATCTGCTAAGAAAAGTTACATCCTAGACGGAAAATATCTAATGCATATGCTTAGATGAATACATTTACATGACTTACAGTAAGCAAATTGCCTGTCAGTTTATAACAGTCATACACATTATCAACTATAGTTAAAAAAACAGCTGTTCAACAAGCATTATTACAGTATGTGTTGACTTACCGAAGGAGGGTAAAAGGTGTCCGAGTATTAAATTTCATTTTACCATTAATGATTGTATAGATAGTAGCATCGGCCTACGGGGGCAATATTTCTCGGAAGGGGGGGCAAGGATAATTGTTGTCCGAATTGAGAATTCTGGACCAAGTTGCCAAAATTTTGGCCCGGAAAAGGGGCATAATTTATTTTCTTGGCTGTCTGATTTGTCCGAATGGATCTAGTATTTGTGCCCAAATTGAAAGGGTATATCCCCCTTCCCCTCCTACGCTTATGGATAGTAGAATCTGAAACATAATCGTCCGTCTACAAGGGGGTTAAATCCTTTTTTAGAGCTTTTAAACCAGATGCGGGGTACCTTTTTTTTTCCTCGGCAGTGTCGCTTTGATGGTCATAATCAACTCTCGGACTGAAAAAGCTTCCTTCATAGAGCATAAGTGTGAAGTTTGTACTGATTTAGAGGTGTTAAAATGTTCATCCACTATCGTTTGATAGCAAAAGAAGGACGAAAAATCTACGGCCCAGACGTATATATTTTTACAGTTACCATCACAGTCTGGTAACAAATAGGTAAGCACATTGCAAGGCATATAACCTAGAACCAGGGAGCCGTTGTTGTAACACCTGCTAGAACCCTCGTGAACCTATCCCTGCATTGTTCTCGTCACGGTAATTTGCTTAGCCTAACAGTGCGTTTTAATGTAATCCTAAGGACTAATGTTTCGGTCGACAACCAAGTGCCACTGTTTGACTTCCTGACCTTTGCATAATATTAATCCTTGAAGTATCTACGAACTCGCTTATGAAGATGCGCAAATACGGTATCGTGCTGACAGGTGAGTAATTTTCTTCAAGATGGTCAGATCTGGACGAGGCGATCGACATAGTTAGCAAAATATCATTACATTTTGTCGTACTCCTTTACTAGAAGGCAGGAAATGCACGAACAACTATATTATATATGAAATACCTGGTAACACTTTTTAGTACACCATCGAATTATACGAAAGACCCTCATTGACAATATTTATTTAATCTTTTATCTGCCAAAATATCCAGCACTTTTCAGACCATGGGGCACTTACGATTATTAAGTTGCTTTTTGGAAAGCCAAACATTATAATATTCCATGTATTACAATCAAAGGACATAAAAGCTCTAGCTCTTTCACAGAGTTTCAACTCTTAGGTATAAGGTTCTGAAACATATGTTTTCTCTGCACCACACTTAGGGACATCTTTTTTTTTTCTTGAAAAGGATTCAAAGACCAATCTACATATTTTCAAATGTGTTAAATTATGATGGTTCCTTGATGAAAATTATCATATTCGAAGTACGCCCTGGTGAGTGTATAGATTGGTCTAAA
Organism: Holothuria leucospilota; assembly: GCA_029531755.1. Classification (NCBI taxonomy): domain Eukaryota; kingdom Metazoa; phylum Echinodermata; class Holothuroidea; order Aspidochirotida; family Holothuriidae; genus Holothuria; species Holothuria leucospilota. Next base: position 142,667 of record JAIZAY010000027.1, read on the forward strand.
GGAAACATGCGTTTTGCATGCTTGTGAAAATAATGAAAACTAATGACACTGCAATAGGTAATAATAGACAAATAATTTTTAAGGGGTTCAGGATACTTTGTTTATTTAAGTACCTCAATCCAAAATTTTCAAAAATGAAAAATATAAATATATATGGATTTTATCGACGCTGTTCAAAAATTTATTAGCTTGAAAAAAAGTTTCTAGCTGCATAAGATTCCCGGCAACTTTGATTGCGAAAGTAGATAATTGTGAGATGCTTGGAAGATAAACCGTTGACTCTCAGCATGCAGTGTTTCATGCCAAATTTTTTATCTCAAAATTGTGACCGACCTAACCGGCAATCACCGGTTAGGTCGGTCACGTGGTACCTGTCCCTGTGGGTATGCAGCATCTTTCAAGAATGTGCCCTCCTTGACCTTACAGCCCACATGTAATATTGGAAGTTATTAATGGTCACAAACTGTTTTTGTGAGTTAAGTTTTTCTTTTCCCTTATAGATATTTGTAAACTGCAGTTTTTGAAGGGCAGAAAAAAACTTTACAGGGAAAAAATGGTCAAAAGAGAGAAAATATTGCTTATTTTTACGGTGAAACCGTTGGTTAATTGACTGGACTAGCTTCAAAATCAGTGAACTTTGAAATGCGTGATCTCCTTGCTGACAGGTGCTAGTGACTGATAACCATAACCAATCACCGGCTGTGACACTGCGAAAAGTGCTCTCTCGGGATAGTGTGTTGTTTTATTACTACTGTTCATACTGGCCGGGGTTCAAACTAAGGAACATCAGAAATTTCTGCTTGTAACATTATTTCATATTTTCAGCTTTACATGTGTTCTTTATGAAATTTGCAGACCCAAACCAAACTTTGAATTTCTTAAATTGAACTTATAATTCAAGAAATATTAAAAAAAAGTATAGCTCTAAGTAGGATTTTTTCCCAGTCACACCTGTTAACTTGTGATCATGGAATTTAAGAATGACATCTGTCCCATGGCAGTCTGCCGGGCTGACAGAGGTTAAAGTTGCATGTTTTATAGACATCGAGCTGTAGACTGGTAGTGCAGTCAGGGATCTGTTGGGTAACAGCTTCCCGGTACAGTGTACTGATTGAGTTGGGATGAAATTTTAGGGGGGCCTAGGTATCAAATGGGGGGGGGGGCACTGATCGCCGTCTTTAATTCTTACCCATTTTGTTAGGACACAAACAATTTTTGGGGGGGTTGCATACATCTGATGACGCGCCTGATGCATATAATTATGTTTCTGGTTATCAGTAGCATAGGCCTGGCGGGCCTGATGTATTGACAAGATTTAATATCACCACTAAAATGAAGCATTTCGCTATCTCCAGATATGCGACCGTCACATACACAGCATCGAAGGTATTTTGGGGGTGAACCAATCGTTAAATTTGTATTCTCTTATTTTTGATAGGCTGGTGCATAGCTGGCAATAGAGAAGAAACAAATCGGTTGCATGATACCAAACAGACCTTCCCCAAAGCAGTACTTCGAATGGAATGATATAAGAGTGTTATGATTCCATGCTTCTTTTAGGATGTTGTATATCAAGTTTGTGCCAGTTACGGTTAAAAATATCCCGGGTGAAAGAATATTTACGTGGTACAAAGCTGCGCTTATGAATGGTTTGCAAAGGATAAAGTTGCAGTGAAAGAAGCAAGGATGTAACTAGACGGAAAACTATTTTTCCAAAATAAAGTAAAGCTAGGTGGTAAGTAGGTGTAGAATGTTTCCTGAATTACAGAAGGATATGTTTCTGTTCTAGGAAGTTTCTCAAGTGCAAGTAAACCGTGATAGGCTATCTCCCTGGTAAAGTGGGATACATTCTTTTTGGGTTTTTATATCAGTTTTGATAATACAAATGTCTGATCTGTATGCCTAGAGAGGCAAAAAATACTCCTGATGTGAGTATCTTCAGAAAAACAAAAGACACCTACGATACGACCAATGTTCCGGTGAAATTAGAAAGCGACGTGGTTCGGTGTATTTGTAGTGGGAAGAAATTTGATAAAGTTGCTCTGACACTTGACATGAAATTGTGTTACAAACGCATAGTATGACCAGTGTTCCGATAGGTTGGAAGCGTCGTGCGCGTAAGGACTTACAATTTTCTGGTGTGAAAAGGTAAAAACTCAGTTTCAGGTGTGCCAAGCAAATAAATATTATGTTGCTCTCGGTATTTCAAGATTGTGTTGCGAACGCATGATACGACCAGTGTTCCGATTAATTGGAAGATGTCGTACGCGTAAAGACTAACAATTGTCAGGTGTAATTGCTCTGTTTGAGCAAATGGAGAGCCGGCTCTGGTATTATAAGGTTTCACGAAATTGTGTTACAAACGCATGGTACGACTGGTGTTCCGATTCAAATGGAAACGTCGTGCGCGTAAGGACTTACAATTTACGGGTGTAGAAACTCAGTGTGATAAACTGTTGAGCCGAGATCAGCCTCAAAAGTCCAAGGGTGGACGTGAAAGAAAATACCCCAAAAGGAATGATTTGATTGGTTGGATTCTAATGTGTCACGGTTGAATGCTTCTGCAGTGGTATCAAATTTTGAATTTGTGCTAGTTAAGGTTGGGAAATTGACCGGTAAAATGGTCCAATCTAGCAAAAAATTCATTTAAAATATATCACATTGTAGATAATAACCTGTTAAGTTCGTTGGCAGAAGTAAAAAAACCGATTTGATGCAGGATAAATGATTGTACAATAGAAACGTTCACAGAACGTGCTTGGAGTCGGTATGCTAAGCAAGTAGGGTAGATTGAAAGGTTCGAAATGATTTCTGCCCGATTGAGGGCGACATATCAAAAAATCGGTAGCTTCTTCGATTGGGAAAGAAGACACACAGCCTTAGGATCGTCGAGGATTCACACTGTACCAGCCAAGACCGTCCCACATCAAAAGACGGGGAAGCATAAAACAGAATTAAAAAGAGTGGTCGGCTCTCCAGAAATCAGTGACGTGACTGAAGTGATGATATGTCAGGATATACAAGATACCGATAACGTATCTTAGAACCGTAAGATACCGATAACGTATCTTAGAACCGTTAAAATACCATGTTATGGTAAATAATATCGGTAATCAGGAAACCAGGGATGGGTCTGGTTTAAATGGTATAGAGTGACCTTACTTGGTAGTAAGCCATAGCTGGTATGCTATTGCTAGACGCGTTTCGACCATGGAAGATAAGTACCTGGTCTCATCAGTAGCGATAGGGTTAAGTCGGCGATAAATTGCCGACAAATTGTCACGCAAATATTTTGGGGGTGAACCAATCGTTAAATTTGTATTCTCTTATTTTTGATAGGCTGGTGCGTAGCTGGCAATAGAGAAAAAAACAAATCGGTTGCATGATAACAAACAGACCTTCCCCAAAGCAGTACTTCAAATGGAATGATATAAGAGTGTTACGATTCCATGCTTCTTTTAGGATGTTGTATATCGAGTTTGTGCCAGTAACGGTTAAAAATATCACGGGTGAAAGGATATTTACGTGGTACAAAGCTGCGCTTATGAATGGTTTGCAAAGGATAAAGTGGCAGTGAAAGAAGCAAGGATGTAACTAGATGGAAAATTATTTTTCCAAAAGAAAGTAAAGCTAGGTTGTAAGTAGGTGTAGAATGTTTCCTGAATTACAGAAGGATATGTTTCTGTTCTAGGAAGTTTCTCAAGTGCAAGTAAACCGTGATAGGCTATCTCCCTGGTAAAATGGGATACATTCTTTTTGGGTTTTTTATATCAGTTTTGATAATACAAATGTCTGGTCGGTATGACTAGAGAGGAAAATAAAAAAAAAAATAAAAAAAAAAAAACCTGATGTGAGTATCTTATAAAATTTGGATGTACAGAAATTTTGGGGATTTCGATGAAGGCAGAAAAACAGGCAGTGGGAGCCTTTAAGGAAACGCTTCTTCAAAGTTACTTATTAATTCATGACGATAAATACTTACTGTAGGTTTCTGTTTTTGAATAAAAACAGGTTAGTTTCAAGGTGCATTTTGACAGGTTTACATGTGCAGACCTTCCTAAAAGATTTTTTTTTCAGAAAATTAAGGCTTTATACTAACTTCAGTACATTATTCTAGTATTTTCAGAAACAGAATATTAACTTTTCTAGTGCTTTCATCAGCAACGTATATGAGAAACATCGTCTGCAGGAAAGGAAGATGGGACCTGGTGAGGAAAAGCACGCCTGAAGTACTGGCTTCAAAATACATAGTGTAATTGCTTAAATCCACATGAATTTTTTAACTGTGCAAAAGTCAGTTGCGGTTTTGGTCTGTAGAGGAAGCCTTTTTATCAATTTGGATCACAGCAAGATGGCTGGAGACCCGGGTTTCAGAATTTATTACTGAAATTGATAAATGAAGTTGATATTAGAAAACATCACTCTTGCTTTGTTTTTCTTCCTTCTTGTTTCTTTCTTGGAAGTTGTCTGCTTACTGCAGAAAATAATCCACTACAATGTGAGTGGTCGACGGCGACCGCGGACATATTAGTGACACAGCTCAATTTTTTCGCCGGATAAATGAACGATGAAGTGTAATGCAATGGCTCTGTACCATACAAAATAAAACAACACTTTGTACTTTGTTCAGGAATTAGGCTTTCAGATATTTTCCTTGAAAATGACTAGTTAATATGTAAGTCTAAATAACATAAATTACTGGTATGCCCATGGTAACATATGTTAACAATTATACAAGTAAGAGGCAAATTAGGTGGCATTGTGGTCCCTAATAGATGAATTTGGAGCATGCCAAGATGATCACACAGAACTGACGGTCGTAAGATATGACAATGAATTGGGAAAGTCTGGCAACGAATTGGGATATTTGCCCTTCACTGCCACTTTATTTTATGAGCTTCTCAAGGTTGACTGGTACTGGGTATATTATGACTCATTTTTTTTTCAAAAGAACACTTTTTCAATAATATTATTTAAAAAATAAGATTCTATGGAAAATTTACACCTTCCTCGATCTACATTTTGTCAAATTCAAGCCCCCAGAACGTTATAAATGATAGAAGAAGAGTAAGCAATAAATCACATTAGCACCTGTTTGACAGCTATTAAACTTACTCCCTACCGTCAAGAAAGTTAGCACCGCAGAATTCTGTGGTTGGGAACGACTTGGTAAATAAAGTGGAATATTGAAAAACGATCTGCTAGGTCAATAAAACTCAAGTGAGGGAGTAGGTGCAGATAGAGAACTCCTCATTTATAAGCTCTGCTTTATGACTAGTTACATTTTAGGCTGACGGGTATTTTATTGGTTTGCACGACTGTGTCTTACGTGGGATCAACTTCTCATGAGGGCACGTGTCACTTGAAAGCATGGCAACCAATTTCATCACTACGTAGTAATTCAGGATACTACTTCTTCGTTGATACTGTATCTTCAAAGGTCCTCTCAATGTTGTAATATTCTGGGTTATATTTTCAACAGTTATCGCAGTAAGAAAGGACATAACCTTTATTAAACAGCCTCGTACAAGGATATATTATCGTAAAATGAGCATATAAAGTAGACTTCCCTTTCAGAATCATCGTTTTGATGATATACTGCATGTTTCTAAAATTTTCATAAGGTTGGGATGACTAGAAATTAAATTACTGAACTTTTTTTACATATAGTACGACTTGTTCTCATTACGATATGTTTAATGAAGCAGCATGTTAATGAATGAATAAAATGTAAATATAAAAATGAAAACAATAAGCTGCTTTTAAAGTAAATGAATAAAAACTACCGGTTCTGATCATCGTGGTATTTTGTTTGATTCCAGTAAGGGAATTAGAAACATAATAACTTTTCAACTATTTCTTAAAAAAGTAAATTGAACTTACCTTCCTTAGTCTCTTAGACGTCCCGGATTGGAGGGCTTTGAACAAACACTTTGAACTTGAATATTGTCTAAACACATGAAAAAATAACAAACTAAAAATACTGACTTTAAATTGTCGTTAAACAGAGCAGCGGCGTATTTGGATCGCTTGTCAGCGGGCGCAAAATAGCATATTTCCGGATGAAAACTTCACCAACCCAGTTTCGAAAGAATCGACATATTATTCAGAGGCCAAGGACTTTTCAGGTTATGAGAGAGCTATGTGAAGCTAGGCTGCTTAAGCCAGTTTTATACCTTTCAAGACTGACATACCTGTACGGGGGGGGGGGGGGGTTATCTAATAACATCTCCCTGCCTGTACAACTTAAACTTTACACTACGTTGGCCTAGTAAATTCAAGAACTCTTATAATAACTGCAAACCTTACGACGTGCCTGCTCTACTTCCTTGGTCTAAATGAAGGTGGGTAGATGGTGTAGCCTAATCAGGAAAAAGAAAGATGTCGAGAATATACCTTAGATCTAAAGATAAAGATGTTTTTCATATCGTTGTTATATTTTAATGCTCTTACTTCGGGCTTTGCTGCCACATAGCTTATGGGCTCACTGCTTTATAGCACATAAAAAAAAAATACTCAAAATGTCCCCGCAAATTCCAAATAACTAATTCCATGGTGTCTCTCTTCGCCAGGTACACTAGAGTGGCGAGGCAAAATTCGATTTAACAATGGACTTTTGAGTTCATAGGTAAAGGGAAATATGTGATAGTAATATATGATAGTATGTGGTAGTAAAAGAATTCTCTGCAATAATAAATTTCTGTTGGCCATGCGGCTAAACCGGTCAATTTCATTGTCAAAGTCGATTCTTACTGTCATTTCTCTTTCAATGGAAATTAATATTAAACTGATTACCCATTCCTCCCCCATTGTTGACCTGAGGTGGCTTTAAATGATATTTAGTTGCTAAATGACCACTCGGAATAGACTGATGGCACTATTACCGTTCCAAAGATCCGATAAAGTAATGCCAAGTTAGGGTATGCGTTGAGCAAGTCATGTTTAAAATACTAATTCAGCATATCTTGTAGGATCATTATTACCCCATCCCCTGGTGTAAGTTCATTTTACAAGATACAAAATTGTTCAAATTCAGTTGCAGCCATTTTGACATCAGTATCAGCAGTGGCCTACCCAGGATGTCTGTCAAAGAGGGGGGGGGGCAATGCAGTATGTTGTGTGATCGCCAGCCTGGGGAATGGTTTGAAGGAAGGGGTATTTCCTCCCCTTTGGAAATTTTTGAAAAATTAGGTAACCTTACACACAATCTGGTGCCACATACGCTAACTTTTTGAAGCAAAATTTGTGTTTAAACATTTACGTATTTTTAGGAACAAAAAAAAGAGAAAAAAATCGGCATCAGTGAGGCATGACCCAGTGGCCTCCCTGTGTACGCCACTGAACATCGCAGTTGTGTAAAGAGAAATTAAATTACAAAACGCTGATGTCTGTCCAAACTATGTGGAACTGGGTATCAGTGTTGCAAAGTATAGCACTACGCTCTGGACAAGGGTAACGTGATACCAAAAGCAGCACACGCTGACAAAAGTGACATTCCGACGATCACTGCAATATACATTGCCCTTTTAGTTGCCTCTGGCTTATATTTTTTGAGGTCCCCGGTATAAATTCCAGTTGAACCCAGTTGCAACTCCAACTGGGCTCAACTAGGATTCAACTGTGTTAAACTGGGGTCTAACTGGGTTAAACTGGGAACCAACTCGGTCGAACTAGGCTCCAACTGGGAGTGAATAAGGGATCATGGCCTTCAACTGTGTCGAACTGGGATTTGTTGTGTTGTGAACTGGGTTTAACTGGGAGTTCAATATTCTCAACGATGTTTTCAAAACCAGTTGGAATCCTAGTTGAGAACCAAACTCAACCCACTTTAACCCAGTTCAAGTTTTAAGTCACATTTTTCTTCAACTGATATTTGGCAGGGTACCACAGATTGGGTCTGCTTGATGCAGACACTGTGTTTATCTGCAGCTAGGACTGACTTAGACGAATGATTACACTTAAAGGGCAATCCTATATGGGCCCCATATGGGTGAACCCATATGAAGCGATAAAATTTTGCACTCAAGGCTCATAAGGGGCCATATGGGTTAGCCTCCATGCATAAGTCAGATATACTGCACTTTACCCATATTTTAAATTATCATATCAGTTGCCCGTGGGCCGTAGAACTACTTTATCCCATATGGATATATGGGCTGACCAATACAGGCCCCTTTTTAATCATGGGTGCAAAGTTCAATGGGCCCCCGTATGCTGGTCTATATGGTATACCTAAGGATCTCATACAGGGCTATCACTCTTGGGCTTGGGCCTGACTGTAGACAAGACATTCCCTTCCCTCATGGTGCCAGTACATGCTAAATGTAAAGAAAATAACTTTTACATAAAGGCACTTCAAGCTGTGCACCAGGGGCACAGGTATAGGGGGTGCATGGGGTTGATAGCTTCCAGGAGTTCAGGGGAGAGGTGTATGTTAAGATGTAAGAAGGCAATATTAATTATCTTTTATGTGCACACCCCTATCTCTCCTTGACTTTGGGCCTAGTCGCGGCAGCACCGTGTATTTTGGTCATAATAAGCCCCCGCCATTATTGACAGGATTAAAACTTTGCCAGTGGCAAGGGAGGGTTGATCCCCAAGGCCTTTTGTATCACTTTGAGTATACCATTAGTTGTTTATGTCATTTCAGATATTGACGCAAGCTCAGTACTACGGTACCACATAAAAGGCGGAATTCCCAGACGGCGGTAGCCAAGGGGGAAACCCCCTGAAAATTTTTTTGCATCCTCCAGAAAGTTTCCATGTTGCCATTGACTTAATACATTTTTACACATTTGGGTAACCCTGAAAAATTTTCTCCTCTCTTTAAGCCATTTGGCTCCCACAGTACTTAATTCTGGCTACGAGACAGGGAATCCCCTGGGTTAGGGGAATAAAAATACCTGAATATTTTGGAAAATACTTTCATTGACTTTAACATTTTACACAGTTCGTTTTGCTCTATTCACCCCCATTCTCTCCCCCCATTTTTCACAATCATCTCTGCCACTGAAAATTAGTACAGCAATGTTTGATCACCCACTTTATATCTTTCTATTAATGACTCAGATGGCATGCCACAGTACAGACATATGTATTAACAATATTGAATGTTGCAGGAATTTTCCCGATATTGTTGAAGTGTATGGAATTTTAGGTGCTAACAGGGTTATTTAACAAATAAAAATTGCCAAAACTGGAATTAAAATGTATTTTATGCAACAAAACTTGAACATCAGGACTTAAAATCTTTGCAAAAAGTAATAGAAGTATTAAATGTTAAGGAAATGTTAGTGTCGTTAATCAGGAAAAGGAAACTTGATTTGTGGAGACACTGTGACATTTTCCGACAGTTACCTCTTTTTGAAAGTTGGTGGTTGCACTTCTCTTCAATTACCTGGAAATTTCAACTTTCGTGTCACCGAAGAACTATCAAAATCATAGTAAGTCATGTTTTAAGTTTAATTCTCCTATCAAACCATGTATTCTGCTCCCCTATAAGCCAAAAAGATGGAAATTTGCCTAGATATTTATAAGGCATTTGTGTCGTTAGGACATAGCTTAACAGCCATATGTACTGTGCACAGTAGTACAGCCTAGTGTTAACCCAGTGTGACAACCGGTCCTACTAATGAATGCCCGATATTGCCCGTTGGTATAATGAATGCCCGACCTGTGTGAATGATTGCCCGTGGTGTGTTATTGATTGCCCGTGCTGTGTTATTGATCGCTCGTCGTGTGAATGGATGCGCAAAACTTGAAGATGCAACGAACGGAAGATGCAATCATGCAACGAATCAACGATGATGAGATTTGAACGACACCAAATCCTGGCTGTGCCATTGCAGCCATATATCATCAGTTCCAAAAATATCACCGTAAAGATAGCACCGTTTTGCATCTAAGCAACCTTAAAATTAACAAAAGATTCTCAAAGGGGAGGGGGATGTACTAATTCCCTTAGAACCCCTCCCAGGACGCCGATCACACCACATGCTTCCTCGCCCATCAAAATATTCTGGCGTCGCCCTTACCTTGTGGCCGGAGTACTCATAGAGAATTAGAAAACTGTTCCCGAGTCTTACCTGTGGCTGAATCCCTCCCCAGACTTCAGATGTAAATGAAGTGAAGTGGCTTTATCCAACATGCCGATGTTTTGGTTCAATAATATTGTTTCTCACTGTTTAGCCTAATTAGGTGAGGGAAAAAACTGTTTCTACCTCACCAGCTTTAACATACATGTCTAGGCTGATCACCCCACCTCCGTGACGGTGACGGTAAGGCCTATCGTTAGGCCTCACCAGCCTCAAAATGAAACCTTTCCTAATCGAACAATCATTCACAGGTCGGGCAATCATTCACACGACGAGCGATCAAAGCAGCACGGGCAATCAATTCACAGGGTCGGGCAATCAATAACACATCACGGGCAATCATTCTGATAGGTCGGGCATTCATTGTACCGACGGGCAATATCGGGCATTCATTAGTAGGACCCGTGACAACTGCTGTTCTCAGGTCTGTAGCCCTATGGTAAATGGTTTATGAAGAGAAAACTGTGAATTTTGAGCAAATGTCCTAAAATTGATAACATTGGCCATCAAATTCAAAATTTAAGCTAGTTAGCAGGGTACGTTGGAATGTTGAGCAAGGTACAGTAGGCCTAGGCCTATAGGCCTAGGGCACAACCGAACCATAGGGACAATTAGTGTTACAGGTATAGGACAAAAAACCCCAAATTCAAGATATCTACTTCAAATCGGAAATCCTTACAATATGTTCTACCTTTTCACAAAACTTGCAAGATTATACAAAAAAAAAAAAAAATCACAAAATAACACTACCTAGTTTGAAAATAGGATGATTTTCTGCAACGTTGGAGGGAGCTCAGAGGGCTCAGAAGTTTTGTGAAAAGGTAGAACATTGTAAGGATTTCTGATATGATTCCGATTTGAAGTAAATATCTTGAATTTTGGGGTCTTCGTCCTATACCTGTAACACTAATTGTCCGTATGAGAGGAATTTCAGTTGTGCCCTATACTGAATTAGGTCTAGGCTAGGCCTAGCGGCTCTAGCCTAGGCCTATGTAGGCCTATAGTATGTTGATTTCGGATAAAGCAGAGGGGTTAAAACGAAGGTATCCAGTCAAAACGCCCCTTTACCAAAACATCCCGACTTTTTGGCTACCAAAACATCCCCACTTTTTACCAAAAACAGAGTAATTGCAGAATACCCCGCATATCAACGCTACTGTAAGCCGGAGAAACAGCAGGCTACTGTACGTAGTGGCTATGAATTATTGCACATAACCATTTTTTGTTTTGAAAAGAATATATATCTGAGTTTAAAAAAGGATAGGCTAGATCGAAAATAATTACTAAGTCCTTAGTGAAATTCCATACCGTTTATTGTACCCTTTTACAGAAAACAAAACGGAGTAGTTGCAGAATACTTCGCATATCAAAGCTAAGCCAGCGAAACAGCAGGCTACATAGTGACTATGAATTATTGCACATAACTATTTTTGTTTCTAAAAGGAGATATATCTAAGTATTAGAGAGGATAGGCTAGATCGAAAATACTAAATCCTAGGTGAAATTCCGTACGGTTTAGCTTGCCCTTTAAGGGAAAACAATTTTGGGATATAATTATTAGAGGCTACGGGGGTACCCAGTTGCAATTTCGGGATATAGTTTTAAGAGGCTATGAGGATACGCAGTCAGACTAGATTAAGAATAAAAAGGTAGTATCCTTTAAATGGCTACAGGGATACAAAGTCAGAATAAATCAATATTATGGGTATATGAATATAGCAGGTAAGTTTAATTTGAGAACGACTCACTGTTGCCCATGTCTTAAAAAACTGACAACAAGTAGATACCACTTACTGTAGCCTACAGGTGAGTGACTGCATACGTAGCCCCATAGCCCGTTAAAAACAAGAGCTTCAATCTCGTGGGGTATTCTGCAATTGTGCCACCAAAACATCCCATGTTATTATTTATGTGATACAAAAACGTCACGTCCCCGTGTATGATACATGAACACAATTTAGAAAGCACCAGCCTCATTGCAGTTAAGGATTGCTTCCATCTTCAAATACAGTAGGCAATGGCAATTTTTTTATTAAAAAAAAGAAAGGAAATCAGATATTTTTAATTTAAATCAGATTTTTTTATTTAAATCGATTTTTTAATTTTTTTTTTTATTTCATGTCATCAAGCAGTACATGCTCCTTAATATTTTGCAATGAATATGTTTGCTTTTGCTAATTTTATCCCTTTTCGGTCTAACATCTAACTTAAATGTAATGCTGGCTTGCTGCAAGATTGTAAAATATTTTTAAAAATCTTGGAGTATCAAGGCTATTTGTTGTGGCGTCCTGTGAATAGCAACAATTGTCCTACAGATGCTCTTATACTGCACTTGCTATACAGCTGTCAATGAATATCTTCTAGAAGCACATACAGTATGTGACCACTATTTTGAGCAATGCATATGAACTTTTAACTTCATCGTAAAATTAACAAATTGTGTGTGGGTTTGTGAAATTATCGGGGACCAATCACTTCCCCTAGGAAAGTCTAGGCTAACAAATTTACCCCTTAAAAACTCACCCCTTGACAAAGTTGCCCCTGACAAACTAGCCTGCTCCCCCAGTTCAGTAAAGGTCCTGATAGTTCAAAATTAAACCCCACGCACCCTCACACACCTTGTTCAGTGATCTAACTGTAATAATAGTATCATCATTGAAACAATTAGTGTTTTCAGATTATTTATCATTCTCTTCACTACAGGGAACTCGTACAGCATGGCATGATCAACCACCCTACGTAACCTTTGGAATTGTGATGGGCACTCTGTGTAGTATAAACTCAGAGCTTGGATGTACAGTACAGGCAGTTGGCTTATTTCACTACAACAGGAGATGAGGTAGTGGACACAATGGACATTTTTTTGCAACTCTAATGTTAAATTGACGCTTAGTGGGTACTACACTCTGCCTTCTGTAATGATAATTACACCAGAGTTCAAGCGTCGCTTAATCTTTGCAGGAAAACAAGCAAGGCTATCTACAAAATTTTTGTTAGACTTTAAGCCAACCAGGCTTCGACAATTCCCCCGCCCGATAGTCCGGGACAAGTAAAAACTCACTCGGGGAAGTGCATTGTTCAGTATCATAGCCCGCTGGACAAGTATACTTGCAAGGTCTCTTCCACAAAGGAGTTCCAAGGCATATTAAAAGTGGACAAGTAAATATTCATGCGGACAAGTAGACTAAGAGAACAGCTAGCCCGATGGACAAGTAATGAAAAAGAAATTTGTCAAAGCCTGAAGCCAACATGTTGTCAGCTCCTGAACTTTTAAATGTGTTGAAACAACTTTTACAAGGAACCCTCAAGTGTGAGTTGTGATTGGAGTTAAAGACTGTATGGAATCCTCTACATTATTTACAAGTAACAGAGAGCTGCCACAGTACTCGAAATGGCAACCCTAAATTTACAGTGTTTTGAAAGTAAACAGTATGGATATACTGTAATGAGCTGTTACTCAATGGAATTGCAACATAGGTCCGGAATATACTGTACAGTATACCGTACTTAAAAGAAGTGCCAGTATCAAGCTACTGTATGTTGCACAGGTGTGTTTCTCTATGGGCCTAAAGCCATGTACAGTATTCGTTGACACCAAACACCAGTGGACTCTCATGTGTTATGAAGAAAGACCTGGCAGAAGTTACGTGTCTTATTTATACGTATACGTACTTTATATACTGGAAACTTGTCTGGCTCAAGATTCTGAATGATAGAAGACAGTGCTCTCAGTAAGGTCACACCAAGTGATGCAAAAAGTTACTCGTTACACAACAAACCAAAATACTGTAGCCATCCACATTCTTTTTAAGAACTGGACTTACCAAACACTCAGCTGTCTGGGAGCAGCATTTGAGAAGCCATGAAGAGTACTATTAAACTTGGAGGGCAAGAGGCTTTAATTATAGTAACCAGCTCCTGCTTTACAACAGTCAGACTAAAGATGGAGGCACCCATGCAGCTAGCAGTCATGAATTAACATGGGTCCCCAACTTCCTAAAATCCTGTATGCTGCAAACTGTATCCAGCTAATGTAACATTTCAAGTACTGCTACCTACTGTAAAGAAGCAAATTTGTTGGATACTGTAGTGTAGTGAAACTCAGCTTTTGGTTAATATCGAAGTGAATTTTCAACAAACTTTTGGCTTGGATTAATTCAACTCTCTCCTTTTCCAGTGCATGTTCTCGTTAGAGGTAGGATGCTTTGGACTATAGTTGACAGTGGCTATGAACTTCATTTGACATTATTCTGCTCAATGCATCTTTGTGAAGTTTAAGTACCGGTACTGAAATGTTCATTCACAGATTCTCTGAAAGGGTTTTGTCAAGTACGGTAGTAAGTACAGCACAATTAAAAAAGCCATGTGCTTGTTTTGATATATAATAATGACAGACTTTATGTTAGACATGCAAAACACGGCTATGATACTGTGCACATTTATAGAGAGTGATACAGTGGAAGAATAAAAATTTAGTATTTTGGAAGTTGTGTGTATTGTAAGTATTGTTATGTGTAGAGCGATTCAAAAACCTGCCAATTAAAATTCCCAGTAGATCAGGCTAGGCTTAGATATATAAATATATATTAACTTAAATGCAGTGAAGCCTATAGTTGATGAAAAACCTGGCTGAGCCCAGATGAAAAAAGAACCCAGTTGGAAAATCCAGTAAAACAAAACCCAGTTGACTGAAGACTCAATTGACTGGAGACCCAGTTGACCAAAACCTAGTTGACCAAAACCCAGTTGACCAAAACCCAGTTGACCAAAACCCAGTTGACCAAAACCTAGTTGAACCAAACCCAGTTGACCAAAACCTAGTTGAACCAAACCCAGTTGACCAAAACCTAGTTGACCAAAACCCAGTTGAACCAAACCCAGTTGACCAAAACCCAGTTGACTGAAAACCTAGTTGAGGATGTTCCAAAACACGCATTGAACCTAGTTGAAAAACCCAGTTCAACCTAGTTGAAAATATCCAACTGGGTTCAACTGGAATTTATACCGGGGGTAGGAAGGGCATTTAACAATGAAATTAGGTACTTAAAATTTTATGATGCCACACGTTTTTGAGACCAGCCCTGATTTCTCAGTGTCTTTTAGTATTTGAATTTAAAGTCTCTAAACCTAATGGCGCCCCTTTCCGCATTTTCAAGCGATATAGTGAAATCCTGGAAAACGATTGAGATTGCCCTTATCAGACCTGGACATAAAATATAGGCGTAGGCGACTACTGATTCTCTGGAGTACGGTATCAGTGCTGAACAATACCGTATCATCGGTATGTTATGTTACAGATAAAACGATGGGAATTGCAAAAAAAAAAAAGAAATGTTAGGAACTTTTCGATGCGTTAATCAAACGGACATTCATCGGAATAGAACTTATTTAACTTGTAACTTTTACGGGTTTTAAGAAAAGCGGAAGAACTTGTCAGTCTCTCTGATCTGAAGATAGATATCTCCTTCCCTTCACCCATCTTCTTTTCCCTTTCTTTCCTTTTCTCCCCTTCTCCTTTCCTTCACATGCCCCTTTCTCAAACCGGTTGTCTGGGCTGATCTTTCCGGTCGAAACCCTTAGGGGGAAAAGGGGTACACTTTGCCCCCGGCAGATACACTACTGAAAAAAGAGAATTTAGTTCAAGAGTTCACTTGTGCGAAGGCTTAGAAAGCTGTTCTCAGCATGGGGCTTAACGCTCTATACAACCGTCGTGAGAGAGAGAGTTGTATTAAGGAGGGCACTCTACTACCCCTTCTAAAGCAATTGCACATTTGAGGGTATTTAGATACAATTCAATGTTACACTTCCTGCATTTTTGAACTATATTTACTTAACGGTTAGAGCTTTATTGACGAGGTTGATAAATTTTACGGAGACGTCAAAGTAAGGTGATTTTGTCCTTGAAAAGTGGTGAAGGACCCATGCTTTTATGAACAATGTTGGGTATTTCTTTTACCAGCGTGAGGCTTTTAAACAGAAGTTATTTTCCGAAATTGAACAATTTTCCTGCTCAAATTTTTTGCACTCGGCATACAGTAATGTGAAAAGAAGCACTGAACATATAGACCTGTTAACAGCCATAGCTAGCCCATCAAAGGACAACAGACTCGACAGTGGAAGTCTCAGTATGTTGGTTGGAGAGTTGTAGATTGTGGCTGAGAGTTGATATGTGCACAACGTATTTGGTGCAGCAGCCTTTAGGCTACTTGATGTTTATATCGAACCGATAATTATACGGTTAAGAAAGCACTTGTAGCTGTAAGTAAGCCTAAATGTTTAGGCCCTCCCAGACTAGGCTAGACTAGCACCAGACTAGGCTTCTTTAACCTGGGGGTGTGAGCTTAGTTAGCCAATACTAGGTTAGTGTAAAACATTGGGCTTGGTCCTACTAGCAGCATCAATTTTTTCCCTAATCTCTTTTATTATAAGCTTGATAAAAGCATTCAATACTGACTGCACACGATATCTTATTCTCATTTTTCTTCAACTACAATCTTCGAGCCTACGATCCCACATTCTTGGTGATAATCTGACACTTATGCATTGTTGTATAGCATGTTCTTACAATATTTATGAACAATATCGATCATCACATTGTCCAACGAGCTGAAACAATCAACCAACAATTGGTTAAAAGACTGCATTGAAACTATATTCTTTAAGTAACATTGGGTAAGTATTTTACCAAACTACCGTTTGGCAAAGTATTCATTAACCAAATTTTGGGTAAATAATTTAATCAACTTCTGGGAAAATGTTACCCAATAGCAATTGGGCAAACTTTACTCAATTTTTGAGCGTATACATATTTAACCAGAGTTGGTTAAAAGGTGGTTAATTATTTTACCAATTATAAGAGTGTAGTTAGAAGCTTTACATTACTAAGCCATACACATATGTATGTAACAGCTGTGGCATTGCGAGTTTGCAAAACGCACTCTATAGCGATCCGGGGATTTGCGAGCAGATAATTGGGTGCATTAATTAAAAAGAAATGTTAACTTTTTTACTGTTCTCTGAGAGCAGAAGATAACAAGACCAAAACCATTAAACTCCAGGGGCGGATCTAGGGGTCTTTTGAAAAGGGAAGTGCGAAATGAAAAAAGATACATTTCAATTTTTATGTTCTCATATGACACCGATTTTATAGTTTAGAACATATTGATAAAGAATGAATACGGTGCACCAAGAAACATCTCAGAACGATAACATCATGCACTCATACTCTCTTCTTTTGTGAAAGATCTTCGGCCATTTATCTTAAGTGTACTTAAGCCGCCCTTCTTTCAGGCCGGTGCCATGGCGATATTGATGGGAGGGGGGGGGGGTCCGGTCGCGTATCTAGGATACGTGTGAATCGCACGGATCCATCTTTGTCAACCATTACAGGGTTGCTGTTTTTGATAAGGCTGTAAGGGAAGCTAAGGGAAGGATGACTTTTGTGTTATGTGGCTTAAACTAATAATGATGTCATCTTTGGCAACGCTTTGAACTAGTTACATATGTAAAATCCTTATCAAGATTCAAGGATGTTTCTCTTGTTAAGCTGGGTGTAAAGCATGGGAGACTATTCAAAGAAGTTTTCTTTATGCAGGGTTTTTAGACGCAAACGAACTAAGCATGGGCAAACGTTCATTTCATGATATAGTTAGAATTGTTGTTAGTGATTTTTCTCTTTCATTTGGCTGGATATAGGAGAAAGAGGGGTCGCTGTTATGCCAATTGGCTTAGATGCAAAGTTTTGCTACCCGTCACTGTCGTAGCTCCTTTTGGAATTTTGGGTGAAGACTATCACACAGACTTAGAAGAGAACCATCATTAATCACCACATATCAAACCAACGAAACTGGTGCCAAATGATATTCCAAGACTAAAATGCAAGAAGGTGAACTACACAGGCTTTCGAAGATGCATCTAAATATCATTTTCATAGTTCATGATTCACACATTAAAACTTAATAGAGAAAAAAGTTTCACAAACTTTATTCAACACAATCACGTTGCACGAGAAACAGAGATCTTGTTTTACGGGACGTTCCAAATCCTACAACAGCATAAACTAACCCTTAATTCAGCATATGCCATATGTGAAAAGATTAAGTGTTTTATAGTCAGGATTTTTTACAGGGTGGGAACACCGAGGGCATAGACTTACGAAGGGGGAATCTAGGGCAAAGTTCATGTCAAGTAGGTTTTATGCCAACGAGGAAACATTTCACTAGAAACACCTTCCGCCACCTCCTGAGATATGTCTAAATACGCCTAAGCCAGAGGGGCACATGTGCTTGCCGTCATTCCTCCAAAACAGAAGGAGGATGAAGAAAGGGCGACGATGGGAAGAGGGGGACAGACGGAGTGGTTGAGATTAGAGACATGGAGTTGGGCATGGGACGAGTGCCTTTAAAAATGGGTTACCATAACATTCTTTTTACGGCCTAAACCAATTGAGAACAATGAAAGTAATTGTATCAATTCAAGTGCTAATTAAGTCTCTCAATATCTGGCCGGGAGTACAATGCGCAAAGCAATAAAGGTCTTTTAACGGTTGACAAACGAAACACAACAAACTTTTTATTTCTCTGAACGACATTTAACATCAACTGTAGGAGCAACTTACCCCTATGAGGATGACAGGCATGGTGCTATTTCCATCGTCTGTCCGAAAGAACAGTCAGACCTCGTTGTAGTTTTCAGTACCGTAAGACAAATACAAAGAAAAACCATCTGAGGTAAAATTCCCGAACTTTACAGAGAACACCATATGCACTGGCTACTTATGTGGGGGTGGGGGTCTATTCAAGTATTCAAGTATTATCAAAAATTTCTAGAGCGCGGGGGACGAGCTGAAAATTTGGTCCTTATATCGAACATATTCTGCACAATCTTGGAAAAGAATGGGTACTTCTACTGATCTGTCCCATGCAATCTCCGACGGTATTTTCTTGCAGAAATTCACTAATGTTTTGCATACGCTCTCAGTGATACTAATTTCTGGTTAAAAAATAATATCAGTGATTGCTTGGTGGCTTGAATCCTTGGGCAGTTATAGCAGTCTAATTATAAGACCAGTGCGGATGACCGAAGTAGCCTATGATCACATTGTTTCATGGACGACTTTCTACGAACAAAACAGCCTAGTCGCCCATGGCAATTGTGATGAATCAAAGTCTATTAAAGTACACATTTCTATAAATATCTTTAGTTAAGTGTTCATCATTATTTGACGTTGGATTGAACATCAAGGTTTTCTATTCAAAGTGACCGAAACATCACAACTTTTTAGCTTTAAATGCCCATGTTGTTATGACTCTTTATGAAGAACTTGAATTCAAATGGCTGGATTAGGGCAAATGATACAATTCAAAACATAACACAAACAGCGTGTTTTGTTCCTGTCGAAAGTGTTGCATTTATTTGGCAGCTACTCGTCGGAATTCATGTTTATTGAGTTTTTATCACACCGGGCCACGGCAGTTTAAGCAATTTGCATCGGACGTTAGAAGTGATTATATACTTCAGACGGTTGGTCATTGCGATCTCATGATCCATTATTTTATTTCCACCCCTAAAGAAATAAGAAGCAGTTTTCAAACAAACAAGTAGCAGATGGGCCAAGGGAGATCTGTAAAGCATGTTTGATGAATTTGGCTCCTCGGAATCAAGTTCTCTGGTTGTTGTGTAATGCCATTGATGAACGTTAACCACATGGTGTGGGGCTGAAGATGCAGCGTGAAGTTTTAGAACACAAGAGAGTACATGACAAGTGTAATAATTATTTCAACATACTAAAGATCAATGATGTTCAACAAGTCAATAATTTTGAAGAAATAGTGGTTAGGAAAAATTACATTCAAACTTAGTAACAAGATTCACATTATGATTAGTATTTTAGGAAAGCCAATCCGCGTAGACAAAGACAGACTGTTGACATGTTTGTATGCACTGAAATTACAAATTTTATATGAACAACGAAACATTTACTTCCGTTTTCTCTTGTTACGAAATTTTGTTATGTGAAATTTAAAAAGTAATGTGGGCTAGTCCTATTTGTTGTAGGTATTCGAATTGTAGCCAAGACAATACAGATGAAATTTGCCAAGATGAAACTATAGTACTGTATAGTAAGATAACGCATTGTAAGCATCGTAATCAACTATCAGCTGCACCTGTGTTGAACGATCCGAGTATCCGGCCATCACAAGAAATGGTTCATTTGGATGAATAAATAATGGTGGGGAAGATCCTTGACGATCCTTGCGTGCTGAAAACTTTCTTTGTGGGCTTACACTATCCCATACCTAATCCAATTTGCACTAAGCACATTCATCATTGTAACGCCGTAGCTATAACCATCATAATGGTTACGGAACGTTAACAAAATACAACAATAATCATTGACCTGTATCTTTCAACGGTAGGACACATACCCCCACAATTCACACAAACGGTGATTAAGTTAAGGTTGGATTGTTAATTGCCACGTTTATCCTACGTTTATCACGTGCAACTACCTAACAATATCCGGCGAGTCTTTCACAACACAGTGAACTTGCACATGTGAGTGAGACACTCCTACCGCCAGTGTTTCGTGAACGATCTGCATTATTCCCTAGACGTATTTGACGCAGTGGTTGGGACATGGGGCAATGTGGGCTAAGTTCGGGCAATGAAAATATTTGCAGCTTCAAAATACAGCTTGAAACGAGAATTGAATAATATTTAATTCAGTCACACAATAACAATCAGAGTGTACACAGCATTGTATTTTTAACTACTTATGTAGCAAAACATTACATGTTAGGTTTTCCTATCGAGAAAGACGAACTAGTGAAATGTTATTTTCTTATTAAACGTTCCTATAGTAATGTGTGACCCAGTTTAATGGTACTGCAGGAATTACGCCAATTAGAGAAGGTAAGACTGACAAAGCACTCACTCTGAATAGGGCAGTTTTTTCGGTTTCAATTGGTACCCAGAAATTTCGGCGCGCTTACTCGGTTTATCCAGTTTCTTTATTAGTTACGTTCTATTTAACTGAATAGTCCAAGACCTTTCCCCGTCTCGACGTAACTTAAAAGTAAAACTACACAGTTTTACATATACATCGGCAAGTTAATCCTATATAGATTATCTTTGACCTAGTTGTTCTTTGTTTCTGTTGTACGGTCAGGTGAGCTTCGCACGGATCAGATTCCCCGGGACACTGAATTAGTACGCAACACTTGAAGCATGCAATTATATTATGCAAAACATACCCTGCAAGTGAATAGTTCTATCCAAGGTTTTCTTCCGATCCCCCTCTTATCCACCCTCTCCGGCGACATCGTTGCCTCAACCAGTTGCCCCTTTCGAGCCTTCCGGTCGCTGCCCCCCCCCCCTTATTGGACAAATTTGCAGCCCACTTGCTATTTGGTGGTGTATGAGGTAGAATCCTAAATTAAATGAGACCTTAGTTGAAGTTTGGTCGGGACTCTACTTTCATTACACGAAACGAGGGATTTCATATCCTCCCTGTTGGCGGTGTACAATCGCGTATGAAGGACTGGGATACTTCGACCCGGTTACGAGTGGCGCCCACTCAAGCTATTAAAAGTTCATTCGCACATCTTTAAAACTGAAGCTGATAAATTGCGTTTACGTATGTAATCTCTCAGTTTGTGCCATGTCGATAGAACCTCAATCAAACTTCAGCTTAGGTTCCGTTTAATTTGGGATTAAATATAAGTATAGTTTATTTCAAAGACCCACTTCAAGTAATTATGTATAGCTGCATGAGAGATGGCGCACTTGGTCATATGATCTGTCTTATAATCTTTTGATTGTAGAGCACCTTTTACATTCAATATATTGAAGACCGCTTTGCCATGCTGGCCAATACAGGTTCAGTTCCTAGGGTGTAACACAATTTACTAACTGCTCTATACAGGTTTAACTGACATATTATTTTCCCCTGCAAAAAGTATGATGTGTACAGGTTATATTGTAAGGTTGCCGTTTTATTCTAAGTGTAAAGTATTCACCAGCCTGACGTACTTACTTGACCCACTACAAACACGCTTTGTTTCGCATATGTGTACTTAGAACACCTACATTTATTAACAGCCAACAACGGTTCCGCAGAGCTAAACACACATAATAAGTAATCTCACCTCAACGTACGGCACTGTGTCCTATTGATACACGGCTACATGTAATATACTGGATATATATTAACACGTATATACTTACGGTAATAAATAAAAAAAATGGCTTATTTGGTAGATATTTATTTCCATTTCAAGTAAACTTATTTCTGGGCTTAAGAAACAAATCATTGTTTTTTGTTCTTAGTCTCACGTCAAGATATATGTCCTGGTCAGCCACCTCACAGTTCATTGTGGGGGGGGGGGGGGGTTTAACAGCCTACTTCACAAGTGCGAACATAGTCCTTACAACTACAGCACGTGGTAGACTTGAGTAATATATTGGAAAGGCCGTGTAAGGAACTCCTAGGGCTTCTGTAACTATTCAAACCACCAATTTCATACAAGTTTTTTGAGGGTACATTTTCTCCCAGATTGAAAAAAAAAAACCCAATTAAATTCTATCTTTGCGTTGACATGTGATAGTGTATTACGTGACGGTGTCTTAGTGTTACCTTGTAGGTCGCTAACTGCTGACTACACTCTAAAAAATTATTGCCCAACCTGGGCAAAAATTTACCCAGCCGATGGTTCCGTATGCCACCTAACCGGAATTGGGTAAAATATTGCCTAACTTAGTTGGTTAAGGGTTTTACTCATTAGTTGGGCAAAAACATTGCCCAACCATTTGCCCAACTAATTAAGCAAACATTTTGCCCAACCAATTGGGCAAAAATTTTGTCCAACTTTTAGGTAAAACATTTAACCAACCAAGGTGGGTGATTTATTACCCAACTCCGGTTAGGAGGCATACGGAACCAACGGTTGGGTAAAACAAGTTACGGGGTTATAACATCTCAGAGAAGTTACCTTCTACAAGTTTTAAAAGCTACCGGCATGACTAATGCTAGCCACTTTTAAAAGCTTTTTTTTCCAAAAGTCCCCTGACTCTCTGGCGAAGAGCCAGGGGCGAAAACCAAACAATACTCCCGAAGGAGTTCTGCTCCCCGAAGGAGTAACAACGTCCCCAAGGGACAAACTTTGACTTAACTGACACCACCCGACAGTGGTCCCGTTCTAGACTGGCTGAATAGAACAGGTCCTCACCCTGGGAGCTCCGCCGTCGTGATCACGGATACTCATGCGCCAGGTTTTTTTTCCAAAAGTCCCCTGACTCTTTGGCGAAGAGCCAGGGGCGAAAACCAAACAATACTCCCAAAGGAGTTCTGCTCCCCGAAGGAGTAACAACGTCCCCAAGGGACAAACTTTGACTAAACTGACACTACCCGACAGTGGTCCCGTTCTAGACTGGCTGAATAGAACAGGTCCCACCCTGGGAGCTCCGCCGTCGTGATCAGGGATACTCCGGTGCCAGGTAAGTTTTTTTTCCAAAAGTCCCCTGACTCTCTGGCAAAGAGCCAGGGGCGAAAACCAAACAATACTCCCGAAGGAGTTCTGCTCCCCGAAGGAGTAACAACGTCCCCAAGGGACAAACTTTGACTTAACTGAAACCACCCGACAGTGGTCCCGTTCTGGACTGGCTGAATAGAACAGGTCCCACCTAGGAGCACCGTTCTAGACTGGCTGTCGTGATCTGGGATACTCCTGTGCCAGGTAAGTATTTTTTCCAAAAGTCCCCTGACTCTCTGGCGAAGAGCCAGGGGCGAAAACCAGGCCAGGTAAGTTTTTTTTTTCCAAAAGTCCCCTGACTCTTTGGCGAAGAGCCAGGGGCGAAAACCAAACAATACTCCCAAAGGAGTTCTGCTCCCCGAAGGAGTAACAACGTCCCCAAGGGACAAACTTTGACTAAACTGACACTACCCGACAGTGGTCCCGTTCTAGACTGGCTGAATAGAACAGGTCCCACCCTGGGAGCTCCGCCGTCGTGATCAGGGATACTCCGGTGCCAGGTAAGTTTTTTTCCAAAAGTCCCCTGACTCTCTGGCAAAGAGCCAGGGGCGAAAACCAAACAATACTCCCGAAGGAGTTCTGCTCCCCGAAGGAGTAACAACGTCCCCAAGGGACAAACTTTGACTTAACTGAAACCACCCGACAGTGGTCCCGTTCTGGACTGGCTGAATAGAACAGGTCCCACCTAGGAGCACCGTTCTAGACTGGCTGTCGTGATCTGGGATACTCCTGTGCCAGGTAAGTATTTTTTCCAAAAGTCCCCTGACTCTCTGGCGAAGAGCCAGGGGCGAAAACCAGGCCAGGTAAGTTTTTTTTTTTTCCAAAAGTCCCCTGACTCTCTGGCGAAGAGCCAGGGGCGAAAACCAAACAATACTCCCGAGGGAGTTCTGCTCCCCGAAGGAGTAACAACGTCCCCAAGGGACAAACTTTGACTTAACTGACACCACCCGACAGTGGTCCCGTTCTAGACTGGCTGAATAGAACAGGTCCCACCTAGGAGCTCCGCCGTCGTGATCAGGGATACTCCTGTGCCAGGTAAGTTTTTTTTTCCAAAAGTCCCCTGACTCTCTGGCGAAGAGCCAGGGGGCGAAAACCAAACAGGTAAGTTTTTTTTTCAAAAGTCCCCTGACTCTCTGGCGAAGAGCCAGGGGCGAAAACCAAACAATACTCCCGAAGGAGTTCTGCTCCCTGAAGGAGTAACAACGTCTCCAAGAGACAAACTTTGACTTAACTGACACTACCCGACAGTGGTCCCGTTCTAGACTGGCTGAATAGAACAGGTCCCACCTGGGAGCTTCAAAATGCATTTAAGCATTTTGAGGCAAGTTCAAAACATCTAATATATTGCATGTAAGTTTTTTATCTTTTTTTTTCAGTCCCCTGACTCTCTGGCGAAGAGCCAGGGGCGAAAACCAAACAATACTCCCGAAGGAGTTCTGCTCCCCGAAGGAGTAACAACGTCCCCAAGGGACAAACTTTGACTTAACTGACACCACCTGACAGTGGTCCCGTTCTAGACTGGCTGAATAGAACAGGTCCCACCCTGGGAGCTCCGCCGTCGTGATCACGGACACTCCTGCGCCAGGTAAGTTTCGCAGGATTTTAATTGGGAATTCATATGTATATATAAATGAATGTTATGGTCTGGCCATTATATATATATTCAGTGAGACTTGTTTGTTATTATTAACGATTAATAATACAATTTTCTTCACGATATTTCAATTTCTCCTTTTCATGTTGTAGTGTACAAGTGAGAAACATAATTTTCTGTAAGAATTCACCATTGCCAGCTTCAATTTATATCAATTAGACCTGCAATAAAGGATAAACACAAATTTGCTTTGAAAAATTCGGAATGCTCCATTCAAAGGATAGGTATATAAACATTTCACAGCATTTTAAACATGCACTTTTCTCAAATTGTTGTAGCAAAAATGCCCACAGTGTAAGTAAACGTTTTGCAAAATGTTAATTGTGAATGTAAAAATTTAGAAATAGGTGTTATTAAAAGAATTAATTGGCGGTATGTTTAACCAGTGTTGGGCAAAGAAACTCACTTACCCCATTTCACCAACAGTTGGTCCATAGGTTTTTCTGTTCTTTTGCCCAACATTGTACAAGTGTACGTACTAGGCACGTACGTACCGTCCGTATACTGCAGTAAAGTATAGTACCTTTTCATTAATTGTGTACGTACGTATGGCGCACAAATCAGTTCACTTTAACCAACCTGGGTAATATTGCAAGAGAGATGGACTTTACCCAACCTGAAGGTTAACCAACCCAGTTGGTTAATCTGTTTTGCCACTTTGTCGGTTACCAAACTGCCCAGGTTGGGCACTTTGAATTTTACCCAACTCTTTTTAACCAACTTTTTTTAGAGTGTAAAGAGGCTTCTCTGAGAAGAGTTCATGTCCCTACAAGGACGAGATACATCTGTGCCATTCACCACACGCCTATCAAGTATAAGCCAGTGAGTGCTAGTTTCCGTGATTTGACGACGTAAGTGTTATGCGTTGTTTGGTTCACATATGAGAAATACACACCCTATAGGTCATTCCTCATATCTCTCAAACATTTTTCAGCCCCTTTACATTTGCCTTTTAAAATCATTTCGTCCTGCTTGCTCATCTCAAATTCCGTGCCTCTTTTAGCCTTCTTATACATACTTTAATGATGTGATGATAGTCTTGGCTTCTTTAATCAAGGAAGCAAATGTAACGATTTAAAACAATATTTTTACAACGAAACAAAACCCTCCCCTACTCTGGTATTCCTTGACTCTCTTCGTTTAACCGATCATGCCGTTAGTCTCAGTCCTTTACAACGATGCTTTCATTTGCTCAAAAAATCAACAGTACGGTAAACCCGTTACTCCGTCATGTCACATTCCCATTGGTGCCAGCTCGGCGTCTAACTTCATGCTTGCGTCAAGAGAAGAATGTGTGACAATTTCATGTTATCAGCTATATCTTAAGCACGGTGTCCAAAATTTGAAGTGGGTTATTTTACTCATTACACAAGATTATCCAAAGGTCATTGCGTCTATTTACAGATATTTAGCATTATTGTACGTGACTGGCAATCCTCTGCCACTCAAGTTTGTAATCGGTAGCTTTATTCTTTACTCCTGTCTCAGTCATTCCCCATTGACAGCTGTTCTTTTCTATTTTCCTTTAAAACTGGTAAACCAACGATTTTTGTGAAACACTTTGTGTTCTCGCTTTGAAGTTGCATTTGAACCCTCTTGGGTAGTGCAATAGTTCCAGAAGTACGCACAGATGCACAGGCAATGCTGGGAAAGTCTATACTGGAAAGGTTACCTACTAATGACGGGGAAGAGCCACTACCTGCATATATTTTAAATCAAAATATTTCTAACATGTTAATATTTACAGAAGGACCATGTTATAACCACGACAAGGCTAGGGGTCTCGGCCAGAAGAGGACAAGAATGGTGGAAGGTGCGCTCCGTATGTAGTAGGTAGATGTGCAGCGTGCAGTGTAGTCTATCTACGCAACTGTTCTGGAAGTTTTCTCTTCGAGTCCCATTTTCGTGATAAATGTTCTTTCCTTCTCTTCCTACAATAACTAGATTCAATGACTTTTCCACATGTCCAATAGACGGGACACATCCACTTAATTCAAGGTCATGTTGTCTGACGGACGTAGATTCAAGATTTCAACACACAAAAAAAAAGTGGAACAGAGTATGATTGGGGGGTGAGCTTTTGCTAGAAAAAAGTCTGGAAACCCCCCATCAAGGCGTTGGGGTCCTCCTCAAAGATGTTGTATATAAAATCTGTTGGGCGCGAACTACGAAAATTTGGAAAGAACATAATTGCTTACAGTTTACTTAAAAGCGTTGGCAATTTTGCAGTTTGACCCGTAATCGAGTAAAGAAAAATCACTCCCTAGATAAGTTTCTGTCACTTTAGGGAGATATTACTTTAATTTACTATTTTACCTTTCTCAAAATACGACTTCAGTAGCAAATTATAAATCGCCACCACGAGAGTTAGGTCGTTGGTTTTCACCACCTAGGTTGATGGGTCTGCAATGGCGTGCCAGAAACTAGGCTATGTGATGTAATTTCCTGGAAATAAAGATAAATACTCAATCTTCATTGTAGATTCCTTGCCGAAGCGGAAAGAAATCAATGCAATCACACTGGTGAGTAGATTAACGTGTGTGCGTGCATCTGTATGTATGTATGTGTGTGAAGTGAAGCTTGGTTTGCAAACACGGTATCTCAAGATGACAATGATGAATACATCACTTAAAATATAGAATAATCATATTAAGAGAAAGAACCCCATTGTTTTAAGTAGAGGGCAAATGTCATGTGAGATCACCAAAGGTCATAAGCCGAAAATATTGAAAACACGATATTTCTAGGTACAAAGCTTAGAAGCTTTCATACTTTGTGTGTTGATGACTTATATCAGAAGATTAACGCAATTGGTCTTGGTTGAGGTCAAGGGTTATCTGAGGTCACCGGAGATTAAGAAACTGTTTGCAAACACGATACTTCGAAATAGCAATGATGGAACATGTTCATACTTGGTATATAGCTTTATCAATTTTTTTTTTTAAAAAAGAACGCTATTGTTTGCCGTGGAGGTTGGAGGTCATGTGAGGTCATCAGGGGTGAAACTACAAAACTGCGTAAACTAAATAGACTGTGGGCGGTACCTGCAATTATGTCCAACGTATCGTGACCAACGAAGAATAGGGGCTGAATGTTTGTACCATTCTAAAGATAAACTTATAGAGACCAACGCCTGCTTTTCCACAGCATAACTGTTACAGGAATAAACCTAACTAAATTAGCTAACTATGACAACGTGTAAAGGATGTTGTGCCGATAGGATGATAAAAAATACCATACGCTGAACGAGTTCTGTGATGACGTAGTCGAATAGTTTTCGGTTTTATCACATAGACGACCCGGATTCAAATCCCTTGCAAGGCGCTTTGTTTTCATTTTTATTCACTTTTGTGGGGTTCAAAGGTCATGACAGGTCACCAGAGGTCAAATTGCGAGAATCTAGAAGCTTTAGGGATGCGCTTCAGTGTAACAAAGCACCTCCTTTCGACAAGGGATCACTAAGCCTTTCGGTTTTCTGGTTATGTTTTTAAAACTCATAAGCAATACCAAGCAACCAGCCAAGGTTATAACTTGTCAAAATGATAGAAAAAAGAACAGTTTTCTATCACATGAAACTCCAATACAACTAAAGCAATTACACCATTCCGAGTCCCAGTTGTCTTCTCAACTCACACCTGGCGTTCGCTTTTCATTTCTTTTCTTTTCCTTATAGCAGTCTACATGGACCCAGATGAGAAACTCTGATCTGAAAACCAAAGGGTCAACATAGTTTAGCGCACAGTTTTGAGAAACTTTATGGCTAAAATACCTTCTAGATTGCTTCCTAGGTAAGGTGCCGACATTGATCCCCTTTTGTTCATTTTATCAAGCACGCCTCAAAAGTAAAGCGATTAAATCTTTTGTAGTGAAAACAATGTCAATATGAGCAAAGGGCTAAAAGTACGACAAAACTTAGAAATAGGCGATAGCAATCGTCTAATTCGTACGCAATTTGGGTTTATGAAGTTAAGTAGGACGCGTAAATGGCTATAGTCCCGGGGCACATATACAACGCATGCCTGGTCTCCAATTTGCTAGATGCGTGTGCATAATTATGCATGCCGGTATGGCCTGCGACAAGTTAGCCGTGCATTACCCACTCTAAGTAACATGCATCACGAGCAGTTCACTGGTACATTACTTTAAATGCAGAAGATATATTAGGGGCAAGACTTGTGCCAGACTATGTATTAGTAGATAGAAAAACTGGCAGGAACTTTTTTTTGATCAAGATCAGATATATAACAAATTCATAGAGGATGAACTTATCCGAAAACATACCAGTGCTGCTAGTTTAATGTTAAACCAAGCTGCAGTAAACATGGTAGGCTCTGATGTACATAAAAATGTCAAATCAAAAGAAAAGAACCGATTGCGTTTAGGAACCTTCGAAAGGCAAACTACAAAAAAAGTTTTGATTGTTTGTATATTATCTAAGTAAGTACAGTTTCAACACCACTGCCTTTACTTTATTTCAAAAACCCTAAGTAAACCCCCCTTTGTCTTCCTGCGAATCATTGGGGAAAGAAGAAAATGTCCCTAACATAAGCGTAGGAAGAGAGGGAACTGAGTTCAGGGCTTAAGCCTACAGAATAAAAATGGTGCTTGGAAGTATGCTCCCGCTCCCTCAGTTTAAGAACGCAAACCCCTTATTTGTTCCTTCTGTATAAATGTCAAAATTGTGCAGTCATTTTCATTAAAATGTGTCCAATATATTTCACCAAATTGCATATAAGGACCTTCAAATATTCATTTTTTTTTTTAAAGGGGAGGCGGACACAACCTCCCCATTAAACCTCTACCTCAGAATGGCGGTTAAACAACGCTGAGCAAATAACCTTCCAATGCGTTGTTAGCGGCCGATACGTTTCGTAAACTGTTTCAACAAGCATATCAAATCTTATGTCAGTATTGGTATTTTGAAATCAATTGCAATTTTAACATTAAAATCTTTATGCCTCACTGAGAGGTCCATTATTGTAAGATCTATGGTAACTGTGGTAAACTCACCGCAAGTTTTCGTCTTAGGGCTTTTTTGAATATAATCCACAAAGTATGGACAAGGAAAGTCCAGCTATCAATTTCGTCTACAATTTTGATATATAGACTGTCATTGTAGCCTGCACAAACGCTGCTTTCCCTTTTACGTATAACAAGTAAGGAATGGCGGCACCAAGGGGGCATTAGCCTCACAGTCAGAACCTCTGCCCCCAGATTCCCCACTCCTGACGTAAAGTGGCCTGACGGGAGGAAAGCCTAATACATTGAAATTACTTGGAAGCTTTGCACTGGGTGATGTATTATAAACCAAAGTATACCTACCCTGAGGCTTATTTTTTTTTACCAAGAGATATGCTAAAATTTCAGAGCTTCCGGGGGCTTCACCCCCTGGACCCCCACTAGGGGCTCTAAGGTGGGCCCTTGACCCCAACGGCTTAAAGGTGTGGTGGTCTGGCGGGAGAAGGAAAGGAAGGGTAGGTGGTACCACCATCTGACGTCACGTGACAGCCGTCGAACCGCACACTTTTTAGGAAACGCCCGAGTCTATCTATGTGACTCATGCGAAAGAGATATAGGCTTTATAAAATTTGCCGGGGGTTGTAAGACAAATTAACTCCACTATAGTTCTTTACCACTGGTGGAGTTTCAAACGCTTTATTAGCGGGGTTAAGAAAATTAGTTTGATTCGTATGATCTATTTGGAATCTTTGCATTTACAGGTGCATTATGAACCAAAATATATCCATCCTGAGACTTAATTTTTCACCCACATATATGCTAAAACTTCAGAACTTCCTGGGACTTCGCCAACTGAACCCCCACCAGGGGCCCTAAGGCCGGCCCCTGGATCCCACTCGCTAAAAGTTACAGTATCCTGACAGGGAGAATAACCTAATACATTAAAAATTTTTGGAATCTTTGCATTTGATGATGAATTGCGAACCAAAAATATCCTTCCTGAGATATAATTTTTCAGACATATTTTTCCTTAAAAACCTCAGAGCTTCCAGGAGCCTCGCCCCTGGACCTCCACCGGGGCTTTGCTCCTGGACCGCACCAGGGGCCCTGGGACGGGCCCTGGACCCGACCCGCTAAAGCTCGCGCTTTGCGCTCGATTTCGCGTTACACGCGAAAACTCTTTTGCCCCCAACATTTTCTTTGCCCTCGATCCCCCTCCCCCCACACTTTTAAAATCCTGGTGCTTCCACTAAGGACATTCTCATTTTCGAGTATGTTTCTAAATGATGGGACAATTTCCTAAGCAAAATGACAGAAATGTGCATTGTTGAAAAATTTTTCTAGAAGATGATGTATTAAAATCGTGGGGTTATATTTGGAATACAATATTTAAACGTTTGTTCCAAGTCGTTTTACTTAAAAGTTTGAGTAAATGATTAACGTTTGATCACTGGCGGAGACAAACCCTCACTTCAAAGCGTGTAAGAACAACGGACTTTGGTTTTGGATTAGTAAAGAAAGGGGGAGATCATAATTAAAATAGTTTAGTCAACAGAGACTTAGCAATAAGAAGAAAGAGACCTGTCAATCAAATGGCGGTACCTAAAAAGATTTAAATAATTCTTAAAAACATACTGTTTGAGGGATTTTGTCGTTGTATCTCCTTTGTAACACCTCCCTGGTTGAACAAAAAACATAAAAGATATTTTGTAGACAAAAACTGCCACCTAGATTCGGGATTTAAAATACTCAATTTAGAAAACACCTTCCCATTTACATTTGCAACAAGCAAGCAATAAAAAGATTTGGCCACAGTAAGAGAATGGTCCTGCCTCAGGGATAGAAATACGTTTTTTCATGGGAAATTTCTGTCGATATGGGGAGATATCCACTTAACGGCCCCCTCCTTGAAAATTGACAGGCAGGGATCCATTGTTTATCGATGGGGTGTTACTTTGTAAAATCGAAGTCAGAAGCAATGAGTCGGCTCAAGAGGCAACTCCCAGAAAGAGCCCAAGGGAAAGAGCCCTTGGAGACCCTAGGGTATTTTCAAATCTCGACCATTAGAGTGACATGTTAATTATCTCCAAAAAAATTTGGATAAGTGCTGAAAAGACAACAAAATGGTAATTTTACCATACCTCTTTCTGGATTCAAATGGCTTGAATGCAGTGTTAAAACAAGGTTACTTGTCATTGGACAAACTGTTCTGTCTTCCGATGAACACTTTACCATCCATGTTTGAATAGATTACACTCAGAAAAGGCGCATGAATATCATCTTTACAAACTGGCTCCATGCCGCTTCAGAATTTTATCATAGAAAAGGATTCAAGTTGAAATTCCCCGACAGTTTAGAAGGGACAACAGGCAGAAGTGGTTGCCAAGGGGTTATGGTCCCCAAAGGGGCAAGTCTGGTCCCCCCTCGGTGAAACTCTCCAGTTTCATCGAGGGACTGTAAAGGGCACGCTAAACTACGTAGTCCCTCACGACGGGTAGTCACCCCCAAAATTAACCTGATTTTGCTCTAATTTTCATTCAGACTTTCCCAGACTCTAAATATTTCCTGTTGTCTTTAGCCAGAGCTCTAAAAGTTCCAGTTTTGGCCAATAGAAACCCACAATTTTTGCGAGCTTCCTGCACGGAAAAGTTTGCACATACATTCTTTAGGCAACCCGCGACCCTAATAGGGGCTTTAAGTTTCTGACCCGCAGTGAATGAGCTTGGCCTTCTATAGGGCAAACTCTTGTGTCATGCCAGGTAACGGGAAGTCGGTGACTTCTCCCGAGGTTTAAATCTTTCCACTATGTGGGAGAAGCATTAAATTTTCCCTAAGCCGACCCCAAAATTGGAACTTATACTTTGTAATTACATTTGTACCGATGGTTGTTGAATCAGGGAGGTGTTCCACAGCTGAATCAAAGCAAATGGAAAGGAAGTTTTTGCGGGAGAGGAAGATGCTTGAAAAGGAGTTGCATTGAAAGAATAAAACTAATTGAGCTGTCTTAATGCATTTGGAACAATCTGCGACACTTGAGAGCAAAGCTTGTCGAAAAGTAAATTTTAAAAGACAGTTCAGAATTCCCTTCTGCATTCCTGTTTCTTCTGTTATTCAATCTGCATTTTCCGCAGTCATTAATTTGGAAAAGTCGTCAAAGTTTGTGGTTCAAAACGATAGGGTGTAGAAGAATTGCATGGGGCGTAGCTGAAAGAACTTCTCTAAGGTTAACATGTAATAAATAAGACGTCAATGAACGAAGTAGGCGAGAAAATACGCCTTAAAACAGCATTTTTAAAGCCATTCTAAGCTAACGAATGGTTTATTGTATATCACACTACTCAAGTAGTAGTTACTTAAGTTATCAATTTGATAACCAAAAATTATCATGTATGCCATATTATTTCGTCATATCCTTGAACATCTGGGAAGCTTTTGTGTAGCTCTCTCACTTGTCAAAACTGTTTGTGTGTGGGGGGATTATCTCGCTATGGCTCGAAATTTTCCCCACGTATAGTGTGTATATCGCCCTATGAAATATGCAGCAAACATCATTCTCCTTCTGAGATCCAGAAGATACTTTTCCAGGCATGGTCAACAAACTTAATGTATAAACTTATGCAAGGAAGCTAACAGTCTGTCACAGTCCACCAGAGCTAGATATGATAAGCCACGAATGACCTTAACGGTAATGGTAGGAGAATGCTACAGTTACTTAGGTGCAATCTGACCTTTGAAAATAAGAAAATGTGAAATTGGCAAGCTAATAGTATAAAGTTATGAAGACACGCCACCACAAAAACTGTTTTATTAGACAGTTAAAGAATAAGATACCCTATGAAAGATCCGTTGGAATTATTTCAATATTTACTCTTCTCAAGACATACCTCTTCCAAGTTTGATGGTTTCTGGAGTAACTCATTGTTTAAGCAAAACTAATGAACTGGAGTGTCGCAGAATGTTAGCATTTCTTTTGTTAACCCTGTACTAATTATATGTTTATTACTCGTCAAATAGATTGCAGTCTAGTGAATGGTATCAATAATTTCCAAGAAAACAATGGTAATGTCCTCGATAAAGCCCTTCAGCGGATGTCAATGCTATAAGTATCGCCGAAATGAAGTTTGGAAAAACAAAGACTAACATTATCCATATTTGGTAAGTCCATCTTTCTATGTCACAAATTTACATATTGAGGTCATGTTTATTCATGATACAAGTGTGGAACAAAACAACCCTGTAAAATACTCAATATTAAACTGACATTGATGAGAACTGCGGTTTTTTTTCTGGAATTCAATGCTGTCGCAGGTAGTGGGATAGAAGGGACACTTAGAGAGTCGGGGTGACCACGCGAATACGAAAACTCACACGAAAGAGAGAGTAGACGAAGCCTGCTTCTTGTATATTTACATGCTTTATACATGCATTGGCCTTGTGGTCCGATGATCAGGATCGGAAATAAACCAAAATAGAAACCCTGGAACAAGACCAACAATGAAAATTTTGTAGTTTTTCATAACTATTTATTCGTAACGGGACAACCAAACACTGAGGCCTTACTCTCACATCAAAATAAATAAGCATCATTTTATTTCTGGCACTTGGGTATTTTTCCCAAGTTTTTTTTTGAATTGGACAAATGATCTTGAAAATTCTCGTTGATATATATTCAAGAGCATTCTGGCAATCAAAGACTTCTTTGCATTTCTCACTTAATGGGGGCAGTTCTGAATTCTACATCCCCTCTTTGTCATTTTGGCCATTTTTTCCTGAAAAGTTCCATACGGGAGAAAATAACACCCTATATTTATTGACGTGGCTAACTTTAATCTATTACACCGTAGCCTAGATCTTTGTATGCTCCAGAAAGCAGTTTGATGATTCTTTGAACCTTGGGAACAGGGAGCTGTTATTTGGATGGAGATATATGGAAAAGTTTAATTCATTCTAATACTTTAAGACCCACCAAATCGAGGGGGAATTATCAACGATAAACTATTTATTTGGCGCAAAGGCATTTCTTTGCTTTGTTTGGTGGCTCCAATTTGATTGTACTCACCTAGCGATATCATTCAAGTCACGTAATCCTTCAACAAGTGGCCTGCGCAGAACAATACTTTGATGTTTAGGTTTACGCCGCCAACATGTTTAGAGCTGCTGGTAATATACTCGAAACGGCTGTTCAGTTAAAAGAATACAGTTAGCCCCCTACTATACAAGATACCGTACTCAAATGAGGTGACGAGGTATAAGTCTAACTTCGGTTACAACAATATGAAAAGTTTCTGTAAGTTTCCTGAAATATCCAGATATAGATTCTTGTTCATATGTCAACATAAAATCTAACTGAAATACTGTCATGCGCGTCGCCAAGCGTCGAAAGATGCAATATTTTTTAATTTCCCTGACGACTGGCAATGCTGTGGCAGTAAAGGAAAACCCGCAGTCTTACTGTAGATGTAGGAGACGACAAATCGCTTTTGTGTATCTTTCTAATCCAGTGTAAGTCTTATAGAAATGACAAGAAAGATACAAGCGATGGATTACTAAGTGACCTTGGCAATACAAACCTCACTTCAAAGCGATCTTTCCATCCAAATAACAGCTCCCTGTTGGGAACTTTTGGCGCATGATCGTGAAAATCTTTGTGCATCGTCCATTGTACTACTGTTGTACTGTAAGTGCTGTGTCGCAATAACACAATGCAGTGTGCCGATCGGGGTTGCTTTGAGAGCAGAACATTGTTGAAGACAAAATCCGCGTGTGCACAAACCAGCCACGAAAGTTAAGAAGACCGGGAGTTGTTTAAAAGCCAGTAAATGTCAGGAACCAAGATCAAGGCCTTGACCACCCGCTAGATGGTTTACTGTCGTTTCGTCCCACTACCAATTCGCCCCCAACAAGCCAGATTTCCCCAATGTGTTGACCAGTTCGTCCCTAAAATCTACCAGTTTGCCCTTTAACAACTAGTCTCAGGTTCTACTTTGCAACTTTTTTACTAATTTTACCTTCTGCAGAACTTAAAATTTCCTTTTCAGTGTCTAGAATATAAACAAACCATGCACAGTACAACGCGATTCAATGAAATCTATTTGCAAGAAAATACAGTTGTTCTAGTTGTTTTCATGATCTGTGAAAACGAGTGGAGTGAGGCACATGCATTTAATGTGCTCCCTAATCAAACGTTTGAAACTGAAGACAATTTGGGATCTTCTAACCTCTAAAGGCGAATTGAACACAATTATCTACATGTCTCAAAAAGTGTAGGCTCGGAAAAGGGATGTGGGGGGGGGGGGGGTGCAAAGCATCAAATGGAACTGCGCCTAACTACAATTTCTTAGAAATAATTATTTAGAAAAAGTGATGAATTTATCAACCTCTTAAAGTTTGCTCAGAGAAAATCACAAATATGTGCAGAGTTATTCTAATGTATCCTTCATGATTCGTCTCTCTTTGATGTCCATTTAAATTGAGATGTCGCCAATATTTCTATCAAACGCTCTGCATGAGAAATTAAAAGACTTCACTTTCAGTGATTATTCTTTTTGTAAGGATGTTGAGGCGTGTTGTCATTGCCGCGAAAGTGTTAACACGTTAATGAGAGTCAAGAAAGGAGAAATGTCACGGAACCACCAACACAAAGCAGATGTTACAAGAAACAAACGCTTGCTAATGGTGCGGGAAGTGATAAGGTTTGATATAAGTGTTACAATTCTTACAAAATGCATGCATTTTACGTTATTTTTTCTTATTCTTCATTCTCTCACATTACTTTGTTTATGTATTTCATGTTTTGAATGACTTAGTCAACATAGCCTGTTATATGTCGTAATAGGCCTAAGTATTAAATGCGTTTTATTGCAAAAGCAAACTCCATCTCTTCCATTGAAAACTTTTCTTTTACTCCTCTTCACGTATGAATCTATGGTTACTGGACATGCGTATAAGTACATAACCAGGTACTCGAACTAAAAGGACAATATGTAGCACTAATTTGTAACAAATAGTGGAATAGTGGAAACTAAGTCAAATGGATTGAACAAAACATTTAAAAACTTCCACTTCTCATACCCCTGCCGTCCAAAAGTTTCTTTTGGGGGCCAAATTATTGGACTGTTGAAGTATACGCAGGAAATTTCACATTCGGAAGAGAATTATCCAAGCTTTTTACATTTGCTACAGTCACTGTCACAATCAAGTTATTTGACTCAAATTTGAAATGCATTTTCGTGGGAAGAGGCTTGAAATCGTATCTTCTCCACATTTAATTTTAACTTCAGTTCAATGAAAAGCATTGCGTATTTTTCCAATGTCAATATTCTTTTACTAGTCCTAAACTGAACTAATAGACGATTATTTCTAGTAGCGAAGCAGGTCGATGGAAGACGAGACAATACAGGTATTTATTATTCATTTCAGAATTTCTACTATTGTTCATCATAGCCCTCCCGACAGATATGGCATAAATTTAATTTGCTTGTGCTGGGATTAGCACACAGGGATTTAACTAGTGAAATTATATGATACAATACAAAAATACAACAATAATTGCAGAAAATACTGAAAAAATATCAGTTCATCATGCTTTACCTTTTTAAAAGTGACATTTCATCAGTTCATTGAAAGGAATGCATCAAGGTAATTAAATTCCTCTGGAAAACGATCGTTCTTTCAGTTAAAGGCTTTATGCATTGACAAATGGCCTAATAAGAGAAATAAGGCTCCAATTAACTTTAGAACAAAAACGTTGTCGAAGGATACTTCCTTAAAGTTGTCTAAAATAACCAGTACAAGATTTGGCCTGTTCCTTGTGAACCCTTTTCTGCGGATGTCAGTGTTCGGGGACAACACGTTTTGCCAATAGCCTATGTGTCCTTAACTGCTTAGATCTCCCAAGTTACAGACACGGCACGCTATGATAGACAAGAAAGGACACCACCGCAAATATTGTTAATGTCACCTAAGAAGGTGTTTATGTAATGAGGCTAATTTCCTAAGTATTGCAAAAGTATAGGTATTTTATTCAAGTTCATAACCTTTGATAACCGTTAAAAACACAAATGAAGCAAAAGATAAAACATATTGATAATGTAGTTGCAAACACTTTTAAACACAAGAAAAACTTGAGTTTGTTTCTTCGTATCTTAATACTCTTAAGGTGCTGAAATCGATCGCTTAAATAACTTCTCACTTTTACCATTGATAGCAAATGAATATCTTACAATGTGTTTTTTTATTTGGTAGATATTTCTTTTCACCTAAAAGTGGAGACGAGTCACACGCACGACAATGTTCCACTAGATTGCACTATAGAGTAAACGAGTGATTGAATATTTAATAGTGTTGTATATTGACATCTGCAATGTTTTAGTAATGGAGTGATCCTCAGTGGGTAGCAAACTGCTCCTAAAGGCATTTTGAGCATTTTCAAGTTGTATTTCATCCCTTGTCTTCCTAAACTACTCAAATTCATTATATTTACCGTCTTCTTGTTGGTTTACCGACGGGAATACATGTAAAACATGTAAATCAGCATGAGGATGACCTGGCAACCCACTATAGCTTTGATCAGTGTAGTGTCACCTGTGATTCTGATCAGCACATCTTATCCTAACCTGTATAGTACTTAAAGCTGACGATACCTTTAGACACATTTTGCTACTAGTCCGTGTCGTGGCTCTCGGCGGCTAACATCATTGGGGTCTGCTGGGGACAGTTCCTTCATAGAAACCAGGTGAACAAAAGCTTTGTTTACTGTTTTTGTGAGAGGTAATTTATCGGCAGTTGTTTTGCTTCGGTAAAACTTTTCCATGTAGTTCCAGTAATCGTTACACAATAAGTACATATCGCGTTTTAAAGGAAATCCGGTATATACGAAAATTAATACGAACGGTGGTTTAGAAGAATACCGTACTTGAACTTAAATGGTGGCAGTATGAGGAAGAGATTCTCAATTCAGTTTTGAATTTTGAGTGTGTGTTTGACACAAGGAGAGGGGTTGTCTTTTTGTCACAATACGAGAATGGCACATGGCAAAATTGGGGGTTCGAACTGATAATTATACCACATTTGACAATGATTCCCATAAAACTGTATTACTCTCATGATGCATCAAAGGTGAACGGACGAACTTGCTATTACAAGTTTAATATAAAAGTTTTGAAAGCAATTCCTTCGCCCCCCACCCCACCAAATAAAAAAAAAAACATAAGTTTGTAATCTAATTTTCAAGGATAGTTTGGAATTTACATATAGAAAAAATTGATTTTTTGGAGGAAAGTAAAGATCAAAATTTGAACCATCCCAGCATAGACGTCTGTGTTGATATATTTCATTACTCCAAATACCACCAATATTTTTTCTCTGCGGCAAGCTATGCAACGTTACCTAATAAAATCCTAATCCCTGGTACAGTGGTAGTAATTAGTATGATTTATCTCCTTTATTGAACTACTTGCATTTCTTTTGTTTGAAAGTCCAATTATCATGCCAGGGGTTGTACAGATTCGTGCTTGAATGTGGGCTGGTAAATACTGTCATTCTTACCATTAACTTTGCAGTGAAACCTTGTTGCAGCAAAACAATCACTCTTCCTCTACATATAAACAAAGAAGAGTAAACAGTACAATGAAGATCAATCCACACTATTCTCTCACTTACTGAACCCATTGGGAATACATATGCTGTTACAATATAGATCACAGTTTAGAGACAATAAGATTAAAGCACATCGGACATGCGGGTAAACCGCTTAACGGTTCTCATCATACTCAAAATTATTTTATATTATCAGAGAATATTCATTAAGATATAAAAAGAATAGCTTGAAAACCAACCGTTCATATTTTTAGCCTGCTCTTTTACCTGCCTAAGAACTGTGGTCAAAACAGTGCTGGGATATAGAGCGGAATTGATCTTCCGGAATCAACAAGAAACAATTGATTGACATTTTTATAGTTACACTGTTATGGGAAATAAGGAAGAAGAATAAAGTTTGACTAACACTTTATTACAACGTGCAAAGCGAACTGTAAATAAACAGAAAATAAGGTTATTCAAAATTAAATGAAAAAAGCCCAAAGAGGAACAAAAAAAAAAAAAAAATCTATTCAAGTTTGCACACTTCATTCAATATTTCGACGCTTAACTGAAATGGCTACCACCTGCCACACCAGTGTTGTATACTGCTGATCCAGATATTGATTAGTATTTAATGCTTCTGCAAGGTTTTGCCTTTTCAGGCCTTATATTTCTAAAAATTAAATTAATATTGCAGTGGCCTATATTGGATAAAACCCTCTTATATTCAGTACCAGCTTAAGAAACTGGCATTATACTCCGATATGTAGCCCAAGAAGGAGGGCAGCATAGTCTTTCTTGTTACGTAGACCATTCTTGATATATTGGAACGTCAGTGCTTGTATTCTCACGTTTGTCATGTTTCTAAGTTAAAAAAAATACCCTGTATTGGTTACTAATATATTTACCAGCATTTCACGAAGTTGTTTTCAAAATGCCTTAATGACCAATACTTTATTTCCAAATGTGCATGTTATCACGACCCTCTTCTTATGTAATTATTCCTTGCGGATTTTAAACTACTTTTATTAGATTACCAAGTGCTGGTAATAATCACTTATTGACCAAAAATGCCGTTTGGGAATGGAGTGTTCAAAATATATACATATGATCCTTATTATTTTAAAATAGGCAGCTTTTAAAGAAAATTATATTGAGATGTATTGCGTCATTCTATGTACAATATGAACTAGTTCAAGCCTCAAACGATTTGTTTCATATAAGAGGTAAAATCATTGCTACAAATGCCGGTGTTGTAATGTAAATTCAGGATCATAAACACGGGTACGGGTACCAAATCATGAGTACGGGTACGGGTACCAGGTGATGAGTACTAGTACGGATACATATATCAAGTTATAAGTAAGGGCGTCGGGTCATATAAGTACAGGTAAGGATACGGGTACTAAGTCACGAGTGAGTTTCGGTTTTGAGCACGGGAAGCAAGTGTTAACTGGATAACTGTAATTATTGGATGTTCCAGTTTTTAACAGCATTCTTACCCAGCCAATACCCCCACGAACGACAACTGCCACCCGGTGTATATGACCCCAGGACAACATTCTCTGGAAAACCTGAAAAAAAAAAAACAAGCAATAGGGCCTATAAAGCCTATTATAGTTATTTGATGGGGGTACGACGTGTATAGTGAACATAAAAGTTCATAGTTGAGATGTTGAGATGTTTGTCTGGCTGGTAAGTGTCTGCATATAAATATCGTGAAAGGTAGTGGCCATGTTAAAATCATGTACCCAAGGAGGTAAGCTTTGGAACCGTCTTCATTTAAAACCGTGGTCTTTGCTCACGACCGGTCAGCTAACGCACGGCTCAGATAACCATGT
The DNA here is from genome assembly GCA_029531755.1 of Holothuria leucospilota. NCBI lineage: Eukaryota > Metazoa > Echinodermata > Holothuroidea > Aspidochirotida > Holothuriidae > Holothuria > Holothuria leucospilota. The sequence continues at coordinate 184,326 of JAIZAY010000027.1, forward strand.
AGAGCGGACTCTGGTCGTTCAATCTCTCTTTAAGGTTTTGCAAACCAGAAATATTGATTGCCCAGAGAATATGCCCCACAGCCTGCTACGTAGGCAAAACAGAGCGTATCTTGAGAAGCTGCTCTTCAAGACATGCAATTAACTTCAGCAGTAAATATCAATATCTGCCCATGCCCACACATGTATGTACCACCCGCAGAGCCATATGTGTCTTTACCATGTGGCATTATCAGTTTCGTCGCCCCCAAATGAAATTTTGGCAATGAAAAAACTATGCACAAACACACCATTCACACATATGTCGATATGAACAGGAGGACCCAAGTCTCTTAATCACTCAAACATACGACTAAAATTGCAAAAAAATGTTCTCAAAGCGGCAGTTTGTTGAACTGTATTAAGGAGTGCCTTACCGGGAAATGTAATCTACAGCTATTGTTTCAAACTTTATTTTCAAAAGCTATGAGACTTCTGCGGCTTTGAATCCTCTCCTTCAATACAATCCCCACATCGATTATCCTTTAGTCAGATCTTATGTTCGAAACCTGTAAAAAATTGCGATTTTTATTGCATGTTTCAAGCGTATTCAAATATGAGGATAATAAAAGTTTTACTCTCATCGGCTAACGTCTGTTTAATTAAAGCTACCGGTGTCTTCAAATTTGCATGACGAAACTTTGCTCTCTTGTATCCTCGCCGAGGTGCAGCCAAGCGCATAAGGGATCATAAAGTGCTGATACCCCCGAAAGGAGTAAATTAAAGGACTTGAACAAAATTTTCATAGGTGCTCAAAACCAGAATTTTCTGGCCACATCGCGCGTCCACCATTGCCCACATTGCTGAAGAAAGTGCAAAATCAATATTGGGCATAATTATAATTTAAAGGCAACCAAATCCGACTGGAATGCATTCAAACGGGCTGCTTTTCTATATTTTTCCCGCTTCCCCTGGGTCTGCAGCCGCCAGATGTACCTTGGTTGCTCCAATTTGAAGGATTACCCTTAGTGGCATACCTGGAAGGTAGTTGTTTCAACATTAGTTCCCGCTGAACAGCATGAGTGAATTTATTTTAACCTCAGTGTAAACATCAACATTGTCCCTTGTCCCCATTCACCCCCTCATTATTAAATCATTAGTGGGAGTAAGGCTAACCAATACAAATGGTCAAATTGTGATTGCTAACTTTGTGGCCTGTTTAAGTGCGCTGCAATGACATTTTAGAAAGAGTCAAATGCTTCATTATAATGGTCACATTTTTATAAATACCCCAGAACCTTCGCATGTGATGCACCCCCTGTACCAGTGAAGTGTTTTCCCTGGACCCCGTGGACCAGGGGCCCTACAGTGGACCCTGGGGCCTAACGCCTACAGGGGAGCGTCACTAAGATGCTTACAGTGACGTCCAGTCCTTCTTTTTGGTGTGCCCCTCCGGCTGACCGCTTGCTCCCCCGTGCCCCCTTCCCACTTTGAAAAGTCTGACGAAGCCCACTGGTCATTGTACAAGTCTTCTAATAATATACTGGATGTGAGTGTGGTAGATATACACGGTGCTCACTTCTGACAATGTACTGCGTGTAGCCAATTATTTATTGCATGTGAGGTATTTACACACTGAATTATTCTGTTCTGTGGGCGATAGATACATGTATAGGCATGCGCAAACACTAACTTTTACCGCTGCAATTAATCGCATGTACTAGAAGAAAAATTCACATGAAAAATGACGTCCTATAATTACTGTTGCCTGTGGTTAGGTTGTCAAAATCACATTCTTCTGCAATGACTATTCAGCGATCTGCACTCTGTACTGCACTATTTCACGGTAATTGGCCTCATACCACACTGGATATAGCCCTACCTTATTGGACTGTCCACCCTGCTTTGTGGTGGTGCTAGAATATACTGAAAGGTAAAGGGAAGGGTGAAGACAAGTTCCCGAGGAAGGGGAGGGCAGCAACCGGAAACCCTAACAACAAGGACGTAGGAAATTACCTAACATTTGGGTCAAGGTGAAAACAAGGAAGAACTCTGAGCTCTTTTCCAACAAAATACAAACATTTGTGAATTTAATTGAATAAAGTTTAGAATTTTGATTGAAGGAAACTGTTTTTTTTTAAATGACTTCGAGAGCAAGAGCAAGTATCTCCTTGGGGCGACTGGTCCCTGTCTGGAACTACACACGTTATCATACTCACCAAGACCCCCAAAGAAAATGTTCTACTCGAAGTGGATTATCATCTTGAACATTGCAAAAGGCTGAGATGGAGTAGGGTTGTCATAAAGACTTGTCCAAGATCGTAGCTTATATTCCGTAAGTCAAGTGCCTAACAGTGGTTGCCCTAGGCCGCCTACCTGAAGGTGACATTTCTAGGAGGAGTAGTAAGTTGGGCATTGGTAATTATCCCGGGAATGGGAAGTTGCTCAGGAAAGTGTGTAATCAACACGATCAGCATAAGGTATAGTAGTTGCATGTTATTACCAGGTTACGCTCAGTTGAGCATTTACATGAGCGGTTAAGTGAATTGTTCCAGCTTATATAATAACCATAGGTACAACTTCATATAAAACCAGGTTAAGACTGAATTCATTACTAAATTGTGTTGTCTGCAGTTAAAAATTAACTGAATGATTTGCGTAACTGAACGTACTGACAACAAGCCCAGATTAATCGAATGCAGACATGAGGGTCTTGGTAAGCTACTCAAAAGGAGCGTCAAAATTTACTAGAAGGAAATACTTTTTGAAGAGACATCTTTAAAATATGCCAGTAAACAAGCAATTCCCAAAGAGTATTATTAAAATTGGTTGATTTAACCACTTCTTCCCACATCCAAATATGTTCTACCCACGCCATCATTGCTATCAATCAAATAAAGGTGTTTTCCTATAAATAATTCGCTAAGGTAAATATTTATCAGTTTTGCTTGTAAGTTAAACACGATGCTTGAATAAGCCTGCCTTTGCTGGGCGTAGGGGGTACAATGTTCCTTTTCAAAAAGACGGGGTCAAATAAGGTAGATTAGAACAAGTTTTTTGGAAGTGTTCAAAACGCCCTGCCCAGTTCTTAAATAATATTTTTTGCGTTCTTTATGTACTGGTCGTCCTTTCCAGCTGAACGTTTTTGTATCATCATCAGAATCTTCGTGTGAGATGGATAGGTAAATATACTCCGCCAGTAAAAGCTCAGCATAGGCAGTACATTTTGTCTACTTAATTTAAGTACTTCCATTGAGTTATTTTGAGAAAAGGTACAACACTATTAATAAAACGAGTTACATTGTTATGTATTTGTAATTAATGTCCGTGTGTGAGTTAATTTTTGTAGAATGTAGTACTTATGGAACAATTATCTGGTAAGTCAGAGACCGATATTTGACTTGAAGAAAGCATCCCATGCTGAAAAATTTCCCATTCTTGACTTTACTTATTTTGGATCTTATTTCTTTATTAGGACTTTGGACGTACAAATTGAATGGTATTCACCTGTTATTCATCAAAGTGGCATCATGCTAAAAGTACACAAGGCTTACATAATGTATCAATTCTGGTACAGTGATTTTTCCTTAGGGCTAACTTCTTCGTTTCAGTTCAGGGAGTCTCTGCAAGAAAATGATTGACAAAAGTTGGCAGAACATATTTTATTAAAATTATTAGAGTAGTTTACTGCACTGTTTATGATTGGACCATCAAATGCTTTAAAATGCGTTGGGTGTATTAAAATGTCCCTGTATACCCCCCCCCCCCCGAACTATTTTGTCTACTAAGTTATTGTGATATGGTGTCCAAATGTGCTTAGGGAACAAATATCCGGTCTGACACTTGTCTGTGCAGTTCTCAATATGTACAATTATGTGGACGTTAAAAACTAATACCGTTGTTTAGATGTGCAGTGGAATGACAAAACATGCTATACTGACGTGTGTCCTTGTTTTTATGTTTTAGCCCGAGATAACTACACTCTCAATAAGGAAACAGTAGATGCTGCAACTTCGCAGTTTTTACGCTATTCATTTTTGAAATTAATTAATAAGGACTATGATTGGAATACATGGCTGATGTTCACATGTTATTCATCAAACTGATATACTATAAATTAAGAAGGCTTTCGTACTGTATAAATTCTGGTAGAGCAATATTGCCTGGGTCTAAGGTCGTCGTTTTAGTTCGTGCATTCCAATGCATAGAGACAGGTGGTAAAACACACTATTATAAGAATTATTTATTCTATTTTATTGCGTTGTTTATTAAAAGTGGGCCATTGAATGCATTACGATGTCCTAGTTTTATGAAATTATCCTGCTTAATTCTCATTTCTCTCCCGTCGAGCTATTTGAGCTACTTTTCAACTACTGATATAACAAGTGTGTTTCTGTGAAGGGCAGCCTTACTACAGTTAGAGTGATTCGCGGCATCGCGTGGGGCTAGCTCGTTTCTATAAATAACTTGGAACACTACATGCAGGAAGATAATTGTCCTCTAGTACAGTGTAGGAGATGATCGCCTGAAATCATGTCACCTTTTTATTTTCTTTACAACAGCTGTAGCACCAGAATTTGCCCGACAGGGAACCACCCAAAGGATGGGGGCAACAACCTGAAGGCCCGGTAAGGAGGACGGGTTGCCGAGAAGATTCCGAAAGGATATCAAAAGCAAAATTTTGGTGTCTATGAAGAATGCTGGAAAAATCTGTGCTTCTTTAAAAAAAAAAAAAGGAAAATTCGGATTGTAGTGAAAGGTTGGAAAATCTGGGGTTGAAGTATTTGGCCTAAGAGCAAATTACAGTAAATTGTCAGTGCAACTGGTTGTCCTCGTGTATTCCATATTTTATGGAACTCGACGAAACTGGGAAAAAGCCTCGGCTGGTAAACAAGTTTACCCGACTGGGGATGAAGAGGTGAGACATGGCCCTGTGCCTACTATGCAGAACCACTTCTCAGTAACCCCAAAATTTTATTCTTTGGGGGAAGCAAACAAAAATTGTACTGGAGTTGGTTTAATTTGCTTTTCCACCATATCTTAATTAATAACCAGGGGTTTACCAACAGCTTTGTCAAAGATTTTAGTCAGTGAAACTTCCAGTCCCATCAATTGAAAAGACTATGAGCCATCATTTTTAAGATGTAGGCCTACACGAATAAAAGAGGTACGGATTGCATTTGATTTTGACCATTACCATAGTATGGCCTAATGAAGCACTCTTCATTGCCGTTCCTGATAAATTCATTATATTTGCTACGCACCAAGTACTCAGACACAATGGGTGTAGTTTCTCGTTTTCTTTTAAAATACCCGAAGGTTTTTTTTCCTTAGAAAATCGCCTACTTCTTTCAAAAAAAAAAAAAAAAAAACACGAAAAATTGGTTCCTTTGAACCTTTGAACTGGAGGGCAGCTCCCTGTCCCCGGGCTGGTACCCCGTATGGTCATGTTCCTTTGTCTTGTCACTATGTCCTACCTTTGTCAATTGTCTGTATCTTTACAATATGTGTATCAGCCTTGTACTCCATCGTAAAGTCTCTACAACATTTTCATTCGCTGAGAAAAGTTCCACGTAGACCAAAAATATCTAATACATACTCTCAGATGCTTAAGTTGAAACCATTTGCAGTAAGCAATGGCTGTCAGTTTATAACAGTTTTACACTTTATCGATTATAGTTTAAAACAGAATTGACCAACAAGCATTATGAAAGTATGTGTTCATTGGCGGAAATGTGTTTTTAAATATTGAGGGGGACATATCCCTATTTGCAATAATTTACTGTCAATGAAAAATCAAAGTCAAATGGCGATTTCTCATATATTGGGCGAATAAATCCCCCCATCCCCCGGAATCTCTGTTCATATATGTGTTCCCTTATCGGTTGGCGGATAAAAGGTTTTTGAGGATTAAATTTCATTTTATCATTGATGAATGTATCATTTGATATTTGGATTTGAAATATACACTCTAAATGCAAAAAGAGTGAAAATTTACAACAAAGATTGACTACAGTGACCTCTCCTCTTTCAGTTCAAATTCTACTCTCCATCGAGTGGCATTTTACTCGTTTAGAGTTAGTTACTACTTTGAGCAGAGTGGACTTTCAGTCGATTTTCACTTAAAAAGATGGTGGTAACTGTAGGCAATCGTAGAATGAGTGAATTTCACTTTTTTACATTAAGAGAGTAACCTTCCGTCTACAAGGAGGTGTCATACATTATGAGAGATTCTAAACCAGGGGTGAGGACGTTTGTACCCGGAAGGGCCGCTTTGATAGTCAAAATACACTCGCTTACCGCAGGTTGCGAGAGTGTGACAAGCTCCTCTCATAGGGCACAGCTCTGAAGTTTGTACAGACTTTTAGGTGTTAGAATGCTCATTCATTACCGTTTAATGGCAAAGCAAAGGTCGAAAGCCTGCGGCCCGGGCGTGCACTTTTACGAGATTATCACATTGTGGCAACAATTAGCAAAGAACACGCTAAGGTACATCCCTAGAACCCTTGTGAAAGTATCCCTACATTGTTCTCGTCCCAGTGATACACGTACCTTAACAGGACATTTTAATGTTATCGAGAGGCTAATGTTATGGTCAACAACCAAGTGCCACTGTCTAACGATTCTATCTTTTGCACAACATTAATCCTTGAAGTATCTACAAACTTGCTTATAGAGATGCAAATTACTGTGTCTCACTAATATTTGTGTAATTTCCTTCAAGTTGGTCAGATATAGCCGAAAGCGATATACTTATCAAAATTTTATTACACGTTGTCGTATCCCTTTACTACAGGGCAGGGAGTGTATGCACAAGTATGTTATGCGTGAAATAGCAGGAAACGCTATTTAGTATGCCATCGAATTATACGACATACGCCCAATAACATTTTTAATCCAATCTGAAAATATGTATCCTCAGTGTCAATATAACCTAACACGTTTCAGACCATGGTACACGGACGATTGTTAGGTAGCATTTTTGAAGCCAAACAGTAGAATAGTCCATGTATTACAATCAAAGGACATACAACCCCTTGAACTATCACAGAGTTTCAATGCTTCTTAAGTATAGTTTTCGAAACAGAGGTTTCGTCAAAATCACACTTCGGGACCAACTTTTTTTTCAATAGGGCTCAAAGGCTCACCTGGATATTTTCGAAAGTATTATATGACGACGATTTCTTGATGAAAATTATAATTATTCAAAGTACGCCCTGGCGGTAGTGTAAGTGGGTCCGAAGGAAACGTACTTTTTGTACGCTCATGAACTTAATGAAAACTAATGACAACACTATAGTAAATGATAGATATAAATAACGGTTGTACGGGAATTTATTCTTTGTTTACATAAAAGTACTACAATTCATAGCGTTAAAAAAGTATATGTAATTGTTGTATTTTAAAAACACTGTTAAACAATTAATTAACTTGCAATGAAGTTTCTAGGAGCATGCCGTTCCAAAAGATTTTCGGCAATTTCGATCACGGAGAAATTAATTGAAGGACGCTTGAGAGATAAATTGATGGAGCTAAGCATGCAATTTTCGGGAATAGGAGTATTTTTTGACATGTTGTAATTTAAATTCTCTAGTGCATATGTCTTCAGGATAGAAACTTGGCCACATGGAAGACACTTATGTATGTTTCCGTTCGATCTAAACAGGATTAATTGGATCTCTTCGGAAATAAGTTCAACTATTGTCATTTGAATTGGGTACGGTAAAACAATTGTTCATCACCCGACTCTTATCTCGAAATGCGCGCATGCGCAATTGGGGTTGCAAAAATGCTTAATAACTCTTATTACACAATAAAAAAAAAATTAAAGTTTATCTCTAAAATCGGGGGTTACTTGCAACATGTCTGGCTTGGTGAATGTAGCTTGACTTCACAACATAATATCTTACATGCACATATTCCCAAAACAGAACAAAAACAAAAGTTTACTATCGCGAGCACAAAAATTGCATGTAAAAGTGTCAAATTATCTCTAATTATTGGTATCTAAAACAGGGAGCTTTGTTGTTTGTATTCTATGCATTTCAAGTCAACAAAATATCACGTTGTCTTTTAAAGGGAAATGCAACCCCCCCCCCCCAAAAAAAAAACTTAATTAGGCTACCCATCGTCCTAATTCAGTAATTGCTCCTATCAATCATGTAACAAATTTTTGTTAGTCATTTATTAAATTCATGTAGAAAAACTCCTTGGTTTACCTTTAATATTTAATGTTTTTTATCAGAAACATAATGAAATATACGTGTAAGCAGGATAAGAGGATCTGTGTAAGATTTGGCAAATTTTTGAAAATAAACATGGGGCGACTGCTTTCTCCCTTTCAAGTCTGAAGGGCGAATACGGCTTAAAGCCGGCAGGTGAGCCCTATGATGTGTTCAATGCTGGGAATAGATACTTTGTTAAAATATTCACGTAACTATATAGGCACGTATTCCATTACGTGTTAAGTATTTATATTCTTGAAGACTGTACAAAAACGCTTACACAGAAATACCTTATACTCACTGATATACATAGAACATTATTTTTTGCCATCAAATGATTTTAATGTCTCTATGCACTGATTAATACAATAAAAAAAAACACTTTCATTGAACAAGTACTAGAGGATGAAATGTATTGAAAATATATTAAACTAATCAGCAGTACAAAAAATCATCAAAAAATATAAATCACCTTTGCTCGATGTTTAACCTTTTAACCATACCTCACATACAAACACAGACTCAGTTATCACGGTTCCAATAAAGAATTCGTAATTTAACTGCTGCTGAATTGAGTGACAATGATGTAGTAATCTTATTATCCCCAATTACATCACGACTAGGACTCGTATAAAACAACGTCAGGTAAGCAGAACTTAACACAACATTGGATGATTATAGCCTAACTAAATGGATAAATTATTCAATATCAATCGACAGGAAAAGAGACAAATTACGCCTGCACTATCTACACATGTATATAATCTAGCACCTAAAGTCTTTTTTCGCTCGTAAATTGGCAACAAACTATCACTATAGCAAAATATAAAAAAGTAATTCAGACAAAATATTAAACAACAAAAAAGCATTCCACTAAATTTCGCGAAGAAACAGCTATATTTCAAGCTTGAAATCAAACATTTTCCTTTTGTTTTCATCATGATTGTAGAAAAAGTAGGCTGTGCTCCACTATCAAAAGTTAGGGGGTGGTAATAACCCACTTTCAAAAAGGGGATGACATGTCCCAGCCGTCCCCCACCTGTTGAGTTCCTAGTCTTAAAGGAATCGTTTAAGCAAAAGAGGATCATAATATTCGCAATTTGGTGAAACTTCCATTCAAATCGGACATGTATTACTCGAGATGCCAGTGAATGAAGTTACTACATTTGTGACCTAAAGTGAGCCTGAGGCAAACAGTATGAGATCACTTCCTGACATTGATAAGGAAGGCTAGGTTTCCTTTTTCAGTCTGTTGTGATGACCTTGAAGTTAATTAGGATAATACTTCCCCATGATGAACGTAAAGTTTGCAAACTTCCCATGCGTCTCATGCAAACACGTTCCGATAAAATGAGATTGCTGAGGAGAAAATTGATTTTAAAGTTTAAATGAAAACAAAACACTGCAAATTAATGTGAGGCTATGGCGTCATATGTGCTTGCTTCAAGTTCACTTTGTGTTGAAAATGTGACAACTTTAACTGCTGATATTTTGAGAACCACACATCGGATTTTAACGGAAATTTCATCAGATTGCTAAGAATAAGTACCCATTTAAAATATCAAAACGTGATGTGAGCTAAAACCCCTTTTAGCTATTAAAAAACATTTTAGCTGTAAAAAGAGATCAGGAAGCAATTTGTTGTTGAAACACTCTCATAAGTTAATTATTCTGTAGGATTTTTATCATTTTTTCATAGAAAACAAATTTATCCCGTCCCTTTTAAGATGCCAGGGATATCTAGTGGGAGATTTTCTGGTCACACCCGGGAGTCCCTACTAGCATCCTCAAAAGACTTAATGCCTTCATCAATTGATCTCTTTAATGGATATGTTACATGGGAACAAACTGATAATTTCTGAAATATCGAAGCACTTTGAAACCTAAAAATAAATTTGCGACTCCAGCAATTGGCAACAGGAAGGGTATGAAAAAAATTCCCGATGTGATCTTTAACTTGTCTGCAGCCCCATGCATGGTCGTTTTTCACCGTGGCCTTGTTTACTTGCTAACAGCTGGTATGCTAATTAGATTTTCAAAAAAACCACAAATAGAGATTACTGTCGGGATCAAGTAGAGTTAAATAAAACAATCTGATGTATCTCCAGATAGTACCTTACCTAGATGAGATGGTGGATACATTGTTTGAGATCTAACAGGGTGGTATCACGTCAGCACCTTTGGTTTTTCATGAAATTAAGCTGCAAACAGCTTATTGAAGCTTCAGTCATTTTTAAAATGCAAAATATGTAAATTCGGGTACTGTGTGAAGGGTGAAATTAAACACCTTTCTTTAAAGTGGACCTAAAGTCTAGAATTACAAGAATATATATTTTAGAGTTTGGAAAACGAATTTTATTCATCCCAAATCCCATTTTCATAGCTTACTCCATTGCTGAGATATAAAATGTTGAAATTTATTTACTTAATTTGAAATAGCTGATTGCGCAATAATTTGTGAAGTCCTTCTTGTACAACTCACATAAACTGCTTTTGTTTCCTTTTGAAAAAAATAAGATGTTTATAGGACCTTGGCACAATTACAGGTCCCTTGGATGATGTGTTGTACGGAGAGGACTTATAAAGCCAAGTCACCTTATAACAGTAACACAGAGATCACATTTTGGCACAAGGTGCAGTGACTTTCAAGAAAACAAAGAACAACAAAGATTGTAATTTGAGTAGTACAAGAATGAGATCACAAATTATTGCGCAATCCACCATTTTAAACTGAGCAAATAAGTTTCAACACTTTATATCTCAGCTCAGGAATGTCCTGTAAAGATGGGAGTTGAACCATTTGGTTGCATTTTTTAAGCTTTGTAACATATATTTTTGAAATTGTAGACTTTAGGTACACTTTAATTGTTATCAAGACATCATTCCTCTACAGTTAGCTAATAACTGGTCACCTTGGTAATACCAGTAGTAGTAGTGACATCGTCCACAGCTGCTTACACTGTGACGGACCTACGATCCTGCCTATTTGACTTCGCTACAGTGTTAGATCTTTTCCCATACGCCATCATTATATCACCCTTGTCATTTATCGGGGATTACCCTGTCGTTTTTCGGCGCGTTTCCTGTGTTGGAGATAAAGTAAAATAAAGATAAAGTGAAAGGAAAAATGCAGAATCAATCAGTCACTTTCTAGTGTTGCATCTGTTAGGACAACGACGGTGACAGTGGGCGTGTGAATGTGTGAGTCCGTGTGTATTTGTAGCAAGGGAAAAGACGCCTAAGCTATAAGTAGAAGGAAACTTATGACTCAATTTTTACAATCTTTTTATTATAAAAGAAATTCATTTTGCATTTCTATCCTTGTGAAAAAAGCCCAGAGAATGATCAGTTATTGGTAAGGAAATTTGCTATGTTATCTCCCAGAATAGCCCCTTCTCAAAAACAAAACTTTAGCATGGGAAATAATCCTTTATGTCGACTAGACTTTGATCAATATTTCCCCTGACGTGATAATGCAGCAGGAATTTCCTCTAATACAGTGGTTTCCAACATGGGCGTCATCACCCCCTGACGGCATCTTCTCAAAAAATGGGGCGATGAAAGCTAAGAGGGCCTCAGGGGGAGGCGAGCTGTTAGAGGGAGTTGTTACAAATGAGGTACTCAAATTTATCCGAGGCCTAAGAAGACTGCAAAAGTTTTCTCCTACCTGAGCTCTCAAATTGGTTGGCAAACAAAGGAGATAAATGAAGTCAACAAGTCGCAGGTGTCTAACGTCTTGCACTACACAGTTTGTGAATTACCGTTATTACTAAATGTCGCAAAATCGCAAAATTGGTAAAACTTTGATAAGATGTAGAGTAAACATCAGACAATCGGAAAAGTATGTGTTCCATTTTTTTCATGTGCAAGGGTTGTAGCTAAATGGTCGCCATTTTGATCATTTTGGCTGATTTAGCTCAAGAAAGGCTCTGTTGTGCCAATATTTGAGGTCTAAATTTTTTAGGAGAAAAGGTGGTAAAATAAACACAGTCTCCCACAAAAGTTTTCCCCAAATATTGATCCATTTTGTTGCGGTGACATATCGAATATGGCCCTTTTCGCCCCAAACCGGCAATTTGGCAATTTTGGCACCGGGGGATATATTTGAGTACCAGATTCTCTTACAGTGTACATTCCAACGACCTTAACTTTTGTTAATGGGTAGTCCTATAACCAGGTAGTACGTGGGGGAAAGTTGGACTCCCAGATTCAAACCTACATAAAATGAGTGGTACTGAAAATTCCCAATTTCTTTTTTTTTTTTATTTTCGTCGGGAAATTTTGTCCTCTGGGTTCATTTTTATGCCCAATACATTCTTCAATTGAATAACTAGATCAACTGATCTCTCTGCTATTAAAAGAAAAGTGGATTGTTCAGGCACACATCAATTTGGAAAAGTATAAGAACAGACAAATTTAACATTGGTATAGACCCTAAACATCTATTAAAACATCAATATTTTCATTTTGAATTAATAAAAAATACAAGTTTTGGCACTACAAGACAAGTTTGAACAATATGATACATCTCTTTTAAAGCCACACAAGATCTTCCATCTTCACAAAATTGGTACTCAAGTGCCCCAGAAGTACACAGAAAAAATACACTGACAAATGAAAACGGAATATTGAATAAAGGAAACCGAGATATTGAAATTTATTCATTTTTTAGAAAAAAAAAAACATGGGTAAAAGGGCAGTTTTACGCAGTAATATCTCTGGTACTATGTCACAAGATGCCCCCATCTTCATGAAATGGACAGTCTAGTGTCTCAGTAGTAAAGAGAAAGAATTTCGACTCGCAAGTCAGAATGGGCATGAAATTAGGGAAACCCAAATATTGCGATGTTTCATGTTTCCTTGAAAAAAATATAGGTTTACGGGCACTTTTGAGCTGTATTATCTCTGTAAATACCATACAAGATGCTTTCTTCTTTACGATATGGGCAGCCTTGTGCCTTGGTAGTACACAGAAAGAATTTTGACTCTCGAATGAGAATGGGCATAAAATTACGGACACCCAAATTCTGCGATTTCTTCACTTTTCCTTGAAGAATAAGGGTTAAGGGGCACTTTTGAGCCTTAATTTCTCTAGAATTATCACACAAAATGTTCTCATCTACATGGAGTAGACAGTCTTGTGCCTTGTTAGTACAAAGAACGAATTTTGACTCTCAAATGAGAACAGGTATGAAATTATGGAAACCCAAGTATTGTGATTTCTTCAGTTTCCCTTCCAAAATATTGGTATAAGTTTTATAGGAGCACTTTTGAGCAGTAATATCTCTGTAATGTTATCATTTTGTCATCTTCATAGAATGGGTTGTGTAGTGCTTTTTTAATACATAGAAAGTAACTTTGGATTAGCACATATTGAATGGATGCTTAGTGAGTGTTTTTAAAGTTTAAAAGTTTTTCAATTTATACTATAAGTAGTACTGTCACACTGACATAGGCCTATCACATAGTTTCTGTGAAAACGAAGAAATTGCAATGATGTCGTTCCCTCCATTTCATGTCTGTTCCGCCTTGTGGGTCAAAATTTTTTTATGTTAATTAACAAGGCCCTGTAGGATCGTTTCCATGGCGATAATAACATAGTATATGATATCCACAGAGATATTGCTACCCAAAATTGCCCCTAAACCCGTATTTTTCAAGGAAAATAAAGAAATCGCAGAATTTGGGTGTCCATAATTTTATGGCTGTTCTCATTTGAGAGTCAAATTCTTTCTGTGTACTAAAAAGGCACAAGGCTGCCCACATCATGAAGATGAGAGCATCTTCTATGATACCTATAGAGATACTAAGGCTCAAATGTGCCCCTGAACCGATATTTTTTAAGGAAAAGTGAAGAAATCGTAGAATTTGGGTGTCCGTAATTTTATGTCCATTCTCATTTGAGAGTCAAAATTCTTTCTGTGTACTACCAAGGCACAAGGCTGTCCCTATCGTGAAGATAAGAGCGTCTTGTTTGATATTTACAGAGATATCACAGCTCAAAAGCGCCCGTGAACCCATATTTTTCAAGAAAAAAGGAAACAGCATTGTTTGGGTTTTCCTAATTCAATGCTCATTCTGATATGCGAGTCGAAATTCTTTCTCTTTACTACTGAGACACTAGATTGCCCGTTTCATGAAGATGTGAGCATCTTGTGACACAGTATCAGAGATATTACTGCTCAAAAATGCCCTTTTACCCTTTTTTTATTCTAAAAAATGAATAAATTTCTATATTTGGGTTTCCTTTATTCAATATTCCGTTTTCATTTGTCAGTGTATTTTTTCTGTGTACTACTGAGGCACTTGAGTACCAATTTTGTGAAGATGGAAGATCTTGTGTGGCTTTAAAAGAGATGTATCATATTGTTCAAACTTGTCTTGTAGTGCCAAAACTTGTATTAACAAGGCACTAGACTGCCCATATCATGAAGATGAGAACATCTTGTATGATACTTATAGAGATATTACGGCTCAAAAATGCCCCTAAACCCATACTTTCAATGAAAAGTGAAGAAACTGCAGAACTTCGGTTTCTGTAATTTCATGTCCATTCCCATTTGCAAGTTTTCATTCTTTCTGTATATTACTGAGGTGCTAAGCTCTCAAAGAGAACACTATTTTTTAAACTTGTCTTGTGGTGCCAAAATTTGTACTAACAAGGCACTAGACTGCCCATATCATGAAGATGAGAAAATCTTGTATAATACCTATAGAGAAATTACGGCTCAAAAATGCTCCTAAACCCATATTTTGTAAAGAATAGTGAAGAAATGGCAGAATTTGGGTTTTCGTAATTTTATGCCCATTCTTATTTGAGAGTCAAAATATATTCTTTCTCAATGTGTACTAACAAGGCACTAGCCTGCCCATTTCATGAAGATTGGAGCATCTTATGGCACAGTATCAGAGATACTACTGCTCAACGATGCCCCTTTACCTATATTTTTTACTAAAAATGAAAAAATTTCACTATTTGAGTTTCCTTTATTCAATATACCAGTGTAAATTTTTTTTGTGTACTTGAGTACCAATTTTGTGAAGATGGAAGATCTTGTGTGGCTTTAAAAGAGATGTATCATATTGTTCAAACTTGTCTTGTAGTGCCAAAACTTGTACTAACAAGGCACTAGACTGCCCATATCATGAAGATGAGAAAATCTTGTATAATACCTATAGAGAAATTACGGCTCAAAAATGCTCCTAAACCCATATTTTGTAAAGAATAGTGAAGAAATGGCAGAATTTGGGTTTTCGTAATTTTATGCCCATTCTTATTCGAGAGTCAAAATATATTCTTTCTCAATGTGTACTAACAAGGCACTAGCCTGCCCATTTCATGAAGATTGGAGCATCTTATGGCACAGTATCAGAGATACTACTGCTCAACGATGCCCCTTTACCTATATTTTTTACTAAAAATGAAAAAATTTCACTATTTGAGTTTCCTTTATTCAATATACCAGTGTAAATTTTTTTTGTGTACTTAAGTACCAATTTTGTGAAGATGAAATATCTTGTGTTGCTCTAAAAGAGATCATCATTGTTCAAACTTGTCTTGTAGCGCCCAAACATGTATTTTTTATTAATGAAAAATGAAAATATTGATGTTTTAATAGATGTTTAGGGTCTACACCAATGGAAGATTTGCCTGCTTTTGAAATTTTCAAAATTGATGCGTGTCTTAACAATGCACTTTTCTTTTAATAGCAGAGAGATTAGTAGATCTAGTTATTCAACTGAAGGAAATATTGGGCATAATAAATGATCCCAGAGACCAAAATTTCCCGACGAAAATAAAAAAAAAGAAATTGGGAATTTTCAGTACCACTCATTTTATGTAGGTTTGAATCTGGGAGTCCACCTTCTCCCCACGTACTACCTGGTTATAGGACTACCCATTAACAAAAGTTAAGGTCGTTGGAATATACACTTTAAGAGAATCTGGTACTCAAATTTATCCCCCCGGAGCCAAACTTGCCAAAGTTGCCGATTTTTGGAGAAAAGGGCCATATTCGACAGGTCATTACAACAAAACGGGTCAATATTTTGAGGAAAACTTTGAGCATACTGTGGGAGACTGTGGCTCCCTAAATGTTGGCACAACAGAGCTTTCTTAAGCTAAATCAGCCAAAATGATCAAAATGGCGGCCATGTTGAACTAGCTGGCTGTCCCCCTTGCACATGAAAAAACAATGGAACACATACTTTTCTGATTGTCCGATGTCTACTCTACATCTTATCAAAGTTTTACCAAATATAGCGGGAAAAAAATGCAACACAAAAAAAAAAAAAAAAATGCAACAAAACGTTCCTGACTATTAATCATTATTATTCATTCATTGCAATATGCTATGCTGTTAACGGGGGCTTGTCTGACCCGAGTCGGTGAAAGATGGCGGTGAACTGAAAAAGGTTTGGAATCATTGCTCTGCTTACAGACAGTAACTGTCATTCATATTTTGAAACTCAGGGGTGCCTCTACCCTAATACAGGTATTTTTACAAGCGGTAATACAGATGAGGCATAAGGGAGCAGAAGAAAGTGTTTTATGTTATCCTACAAACTAGCCATCAGCTTCACCCCCCCCTTTTTCCAAGAAAAATGGCGAAATACGCTGGAACATTTTATTGTTACAGAAGGGCCAAGGAGTTGTGGCAGACTATGCCGTATGTGATAATTACATGCTATTTACAAATTTAATTGCCATCGTTTCTTCATCCATCAACAAACTTCTTCCTCCTCATCTAGTCTGAATCAGTGCAATGCATATTCAATGTACGTCGAAACCTTAAAGAACAGCTAAGGTCATTTTACTGATTAATATATATTGTAAACAGTGTCCTTGTAACCCCCCCCCCCCCAAAAAAAAAAAAAAACTGTCATGATATGAAGTTTAAGCGAACGAAGATTTATCAGTTGGGGAGGCTGGAGCTGAAGGTCTTAGAGTACAGTCCTAAGAGAGAGGTATGGAACGCCAAAAGGGCGTGGTATTTCAAATACAGTTCAGATAATTTGCCGTCTGCCATGGCAGGTATTTTGACGAGTTGTCGGATACTTTGCTTCAGAAATATTGCATTGTAGATTTATATTCGTCGTTAATATTACGTTCTGACCTTATTTTTGAAGGCATCAAAGTATTTCTGAAGTCACAAGTACTTGAGATGGCGAAATACGTTTGACCCTTTTGGCGCATCCCCTTCGCAAAACGGGTCTCAAATAATATGCCGTCTCCAAGTATTTTGCCTTCTGAAGTATTTCGTCGTCTCCAGGTACATCTATGAATTCATTAGCGAGCAATGAATATGCAAGACTTTAAAGGACATAACTGGAAAATTTGGCAAGAAATGAACCTATTGTTACAAATTTCCGTACGTATATTAAGAATGATGGCCTACCTTTCATATTCCACGACAAATCCAGACCCGTGGTTCTTCGCTTTTTTAGATTATACACTATCAAATTATCAACAGGATTATATTAGGTGATACGTTTGTTAAATTTGTCAATGGAAACATATTAATTGAATGTAAAATGTAAGAACAACAAAAGAAAAACAACGATCGGTCAACATACTACAGAGACTTACAAAGATCACATTTTGATTTTTGTCTTAAGTCTCAGGTTGCTACGGCAGCGCCAAACTGTCGAATGACCTACGTGCATAGCAAGTCCCGACAGGGACGGGGGGGGGGGGCAGAAGGAAAATTGGAAAATTGGAATTTCCAAGTTGCCTAGATCGTAAATGGTGCAATATTTGAGTGGATTTCTGCCCTAATGAGGAACCTCAAAATTTACACCCGGGTAGAATTTTGCTTGTCAATTTTTTTGTGTGCGACATTTGTCGCCGTTTATGCGACATTGTCGCACAAATAGGGGCTGGCTAAAACACGGGCCCGCCTAAGAAGGATTCCGGAAGGCGAAGCCTCCAGAAGCTCTAGGGTTTAAGTATTTCTGTAGGTGGAAAATTAAGTCTCAGGATGGATATTTTTTGTTCATAATGCATCATCAAATGCAAAGATCCCCAGTAATTTTAATGTATTTTTGTAATGTATTTAGTGATCTGTGGCCTGGGGGAGGGGTCTAAGGGGAGGGGGTGTGCCCCTCCCCTTTGGAAATTTTTGGAATTTGCAAGTTGCCTAGATCGCAAATGGTGCAATATTTAAGTGGAGTTCTGCCCTAATGAGGAACCTCAAAATTTACACCCGGCGGGTAGAAATTGCGTGTCAGATTTTTTTGTGTGCGACATTTGTCGCCGTTTATGCGACAGTGTCCCACAAATAGGGGCTGGCTAAAACACTGGGCAGGCCTTAGGGCCCCTGGTGGGGTTCCGTGGGGCTTTGCCCTCGGAAGCTCTGAGATTTTAGCATAATCTCTCGGTAAAAAACTAAGTGTCATGCAGGATTGGCATATTTTGGTTCATGATGCATTATCCAATGCAAAGATTCCGGTTAATTCTTATGTGTTAGGCTATTCCTCCCGTCATGCCACTATACTTCAGGTGCTGAACCTGTCGTTCAGAATTGGAACACTATGTGTTTAGCATTTGAACACTAGACGCGTCAGGCGTTCAAATACGATAAGTGGATAGGCGTCCGGCGTTCAAAAAGGGAGAAAAAGTGTTCAGAATCTTAACACAAGAGTTCAAAATATGCTTTGAACGCCAGGATCTGAAGATGGGTTCTGTATCTGTTACATTTCGGTGTTCAAAAGTTAAAAGCTTGAGATTGCAGTGAAGGGAAGACAAGCGCGGCACGCATAATTTTTTCCCCGGGATGTTTGTGGCTAAACCGGATCCTCAGAAGTTTGCAAAATGTGTTTGAAGTCAAGGTTAGTGTTTAGAAGACGGGCTAAGGATACCCTCTCCATAGGTAATCGGGTGCTGCTCCCCATGGTAATGATAAAAGTGAGGAATAATGTGCAGAAAGTGGTTTTTCAAGAATGTCATATGACCCGAAATAGTGCACCTATACGGAATTTCCTTTCTTTTCCCGAGTTCTCGACGGACTCAGTCACTCGTCCAATTACACCTACGGCCGTTGATACGGCCGTATAAGGCCGTCACATGGATAATCAATTTGCCGACGGGAATTCAATTTGAATTGATTAATTAGGTGAAGAGCCGAAATCGAATAGCCGATAACAGACAGGCCCGTTCTTTCTTTCTCATTTGTCTTTTCATTCTCCGTCTTCCCTTTCCTTCCCTTCCTTTTCCTTTCTTTTCTCTTCTTCTCTCTTCTTTTCCTCCTCTCCTCTTTTCCTCTTCTTCTCCTTTCCCTTTCCTCTTTTTGCCGACAGACCGAAAATTTGCCGACGGGCGACCAAATATTGGGAGGGGGTGACACCCCCCACAACCCCCGCTCGCTACGGCCCTGAGTACCCCATTAAATATATTTCCTTACTTTTTACTACTCATGTCACTTACTTGATGTGTAGATGGACAATGTGTGTATGCGACCTTACCCGCCTGCAAAATTACAAAAAAGTATCATATTTCGTTCCGCGCGCTACTCGTGCATCAACATTGATTGTTACTTTGTTCATTGTTTCTTCTGTGTACGTCAGCAGCACGGGTAGAATTGTTGTTCCAAAGTCTCAGCAACCCTCACCATCACCCACGATCGACCGCTCGACTATCCTGAAGCCCCTAGGGTCAACAATCCCGGCCCCCTATAAGTCGTCAAAGCCAGTCATTACTTAAAAGAGTCTGAAACTGCGGGGTTGTGGTCTGTTTACAGCCGACTTCATGTAATTTGAAGAAGGTTAAATGCACCATTCTTATGCCCACAATTTTTAAATACTCGAGAACTACCAGGGCTTCATCCCATGGATGAACAACGCAGTCTTTCCCCTGGACCCTACCAGGGGCGAAATGTGGGACCCAAGAGCCCACCCCGTTGAGAGTGCTTCATAATGTGTCGTCCTGTAATCGTTTCACCGATCTCAAACTGTTTTCGAATCTTACCTGCACCATGGGAAAAGTGGGTGATGGGAGCTGCATAGGCAAAGCTTAGGTCTGTCGGACTGGGGAAGGGGCACAATATCTAAACTGGCTAGATTGATATGTGATGCCGTGATTACAGTATTGGCATACCCTTTTGCTCAACTTGTAGGCCTTCATTGCTTTAACCGTACAAGGCCAAAGAAAAATTGAAGCCAAAGATGGAAAAATGAAAATATGGCCTATACAGGGGCGGCGCCACAGGGGGGGGGGGGCAGGGCAGGCATTTCCCCCTATGGTTTTTCAGTCAAAAACCCCCAGTCAAAAATCTGGGGGCTGAAGTATGCTTCTGTCCCAACATCCAAGGCCACAAACCCCTTAATTGTCTCTCTAGTAAAAAATGTAAAAAAAAAATCCAGTAATTTTCCTTAAAACTTTGCCCAAAATGTTGCACCAAATTGCATCTGAGGACCCTCAAATACCCAAAAATTTTCCAAAGTCGAGGGGGACACTTCCCCAGGACGGCGATCCGAAACAAGGTTCAGCCCCCCAGTCTCGAAAAGCTACCTACGCTTACGCCTTATTGTGCTTTATTTTGGTGTTGTCTCGACTGAGTAATCCATAGAAAACGAATTTTCAATAGTAGGTGCATGGCCGTACACAGCACAATCTTTACTGTATGAAGAAATCTTGAGTCAATCAGAAGAAGAGCAAGGAAAATTAGGGAAGGCGCCACAGGGTTCAGGGGGAGACCGCCACCTATCATTTGCAAGAACAGGGGGAGAGAGAAGGAAAAGAACAGGGAAAAAGGAAGAAAAAGGAAAAATGAAAGGGAAGAAGGGGAATCGAAGGAGAAGAGAAGAGGAGAGAAGAGGAAGAAGAAGAAGAGAAGAGGAGGGGCGGGGCAGGTATCTATTTGATCCATATAATTAGTCCAGAGCTTCCAGGAGGCCCTATACCGGTGTCTGCCAGCCTTTAGTTACCCTTTTATCTGTTTATAATGCACATATTAAGCAACGAAAATATTCGTAAAAGTTCTTGCTTCTGTCGACTCTACGCACGTATTTTTGAGTGAAATCATACCCATACACAAGGGGGGGGGGGGGGACTTCAGGAGGTTTGTTGAGTTCATACCCTTCTCGAAGACAACAAAGGCTACTGTCCTCTTTCACTAAACCAAAACTTAAAATTTAATAAATTATTAACACTTTTCAGCCATATATGATCAGCTCAAAAAATACCAAAGACATCACCATTTTGCATCTAAGCAATCTTATTTGATAAAAATTTCTCAAAGGGGAGGGGACATCCCTCTCCTTTGACCCCTCCCCAAAAATGCATCTTTTCTACAAGCAAAAATTAAAATTCAATAAATTATGAATGCTTTCTTCCATTTATGATTACTACAAAAAGTATACTATTTTGCATCTTAGCAATCTTAAATTAATAAAAAAAAAATTCCCAAAACGAAAACTAAAATTACTAAATTATAAACTTTCCAGCCATATATGATCAGTTCAAAATATGTAACAAAGATATCATTATTTTGCATCTAAGCAACCTTAGACCCCTCCCCCAGGACGGCGATCACTCATCTTAAGCCTTGCCCTCCCTATCGAAATACCCTGGCGCCGCCCCTTGGCCTATATAAGTCTCCGTTGCGCGTTGATCGTTCGTTTTTCTTTTGTTATTCTCACATTTTACATTTTAAGAGCATGTCTGCGTTGACAAATTTAACAAACGCGTCCTTTAATAAATTCCTGTTGATAATTTGATAGTGTATCACCTAAAGCAGCGAAGAATCAGGAGTGTGGATTTGTCATAGAATATGAATGATATGCCATCTTTCTTAATATACGGAAATTTGTAACATTAGGTTCATTTTTAGCCAAATTTACCAGTTATGTCCTTTACAGTCGTGCATATTCATCACTCCCTAATGAATTCATAAGTGTACCTGGACATGGCAAAATACTTGAGAAGGCAACATACTTGGAGACGGCATATTACTTGAGACCCGTTTGGCGAAGGGGATGCGCCAAAAGGGTCACACGTTTTTCGCCGTGTCAAGTATTTTGACCTCGGAAGTATCTTGATGCCTTCAAATACATCAGAAATAACGACAAAACGTCATTTTGACCGCGAAATACATTTCTAGGATGCAATATTTCTGAAACAAAGTATCCCAGAAGGCGTCAAAATACATGTACAGACGACAAAATATCTGGCAGATTATCTGAATAGACGTCGAAATACCGCGACCCTTTTGGCGTTCCAAAGAGAGGTTTAATGGGAGGGGTTGCCCTCCCCCACTGGAAAAGGCATTTCATGCTACATTTTTTGGAATTATGCACAGTACTAATTGAAAGAATTTTTGGCAGTTTGTTAGAGAAGTGTTATACATTTCCCAAAGGGGGCTATTAATAAGGTTCGTGGTGGAACATTGTGGGCTGAAGCATACTTCATCTGCCCCCTTACATTTTGGACAGGGGAGTTTACTCAGCCTAACAACCAAGCTCCCTGCGATTATACCAAGTTCATGTAGTTTCGCACATGTGAATATATGTTACTTCTTACCATGTGGATCAAAGATTTGCCCGACAGGGGGACCAAGCTCCCGAGGGGGGGGGCAAGAACCCAAACCCCCGACAAAGGCAATGAGTTGACAAAAGGATGAGGAACGCAACGTTTTTGGCGCGCAAAAAAATATTTAACTTTTTTTACAAAAAAAAATGAAAATTTGGGAGTTTTATTGAAATTTGAAAAATTTGGAATTTTATGGAAGAAAATTTCAAAACGTTTTGGTTTGTTTAAGAAAAATTGGAAAAATTTTGTTCTTATTGAAGAATATACCCATTCTATGAGGAAAATCAGGCATATCGTCAGGGTGACTGAAGGTCATTGCGATTACATATTTTATCGTACGGATTAAGGCTCCCCGACAGAATTGGAAAATTTCCCCGTCGAACGGGGCAGTCTTCCCCAACGAGGGTCATGGCCCCTGCCCCCCTCTGAAGCCACCCATGCTTCTTACGGCTATGAACATCATCCTTTACCTAATCCAATGCACTCCCGTTACGATCAATTCTATTTATCATTCCTATGCATCGAAGCAAAATTTTATACTTCGTGCAACATGTGTCCTGTTTACAACACGTAGCTAAAAGTATATGCCAATAGTTTGTCTGTTCCATTAATTCACAGAAGTGTCTAGTATGTGCCAGTATCACAATTGAAATAATTTTATATTACCTCAGAAAATCTCGACCTTCCTTGATCTGACAAGAAAAGGAAAACATGAAGAGAACTAATACGGTTCTATTTACAACTCCTTCCCTTTGATAGTACTTTCCAAAACGATTTCAACAGCAAAATAATGTTACAAAATAGTACATACTTCCAATGAAAAATGGATCACAGGCAAGAACCGTGAAGGCATTGATATTAAGACTTTTGTTTCCGCCTCAACATTTCAATTTACATTCGACTTACCATTTTCCTTCAAGATTTCTTATATTTTTTTACTGTTTGTATAAAACTCCTTTCATTTATGTGTTTCATATCAAGCGACTATACGAAATATAGTCACGTTTTTTGATGCATCGAGATCGATCTTTTTTGTTCATTCCATAGCTTTTTACTTCAGTTCAGAACGTCTCAATAGGAAAAAAAAACACAAAAACCACTTAGCACTGCATCATTCACATGACCATTAATAGTTCATGTATATTACATTAACTTGAACAAAATGAACGACTGACTTATTTCTGACAAATGGTTCTCCTTGCTTGTTCTCACATTTATGGGATTGACATGTTTAAGATAGTGCATGATGCCATGAATTGAAGAGATATAAGTACAGTATAGAATTCAAGTTTCTCGGGCTAAGGTGGTGCGTTCATTACTCGATCTTCTTATAATAGTCGAAACATATTAATGGGTATTATCCGTTTAATTGGGAGGCTTTCTATATAATCATCTTCTACGTACAGTTTTGTCTTTCAAAAATTTTCCTAGTGTACCTATTTCAAGCTGTTTGCTAGAATAAGTAGCGAAGTTTTGTGGTCCAGTCAGAAGGTCCCGCCACCCTCCTGTAGCTGATTTAAACGAAACTTTTGTTGATTAGGACCGCAGTCATACAACTTGAATATTTTGAAAGATGTCAAAATGTCGTTGTATTACAACTTTTAAGTATGCTATTCTGCGGATGGTAGTGACAAAGTGCTTTCTTTTAAAAGTTGAAGTCCGACCCTCAAAACGCAAAAGTTTAACTAAATTTGGGGAGATTTTTAGCTTTGAATTGTAATATTACTCGTTTAGACAAACATGTTTTGGCGAGAACTGTCAGGTTTAGGGAGAGCAGATTTCCTGCCAATTGTTTTAGTTTTTAATAACGCTAAGTCTTATTGATATTTTTCGGAGAAGGGGGGGGGGGGCGGACGGACGGACGATAAAATTGTTGATTTAAAATTATTTGCGAGATTTCTTTTCAACTTGCGAATTGTGAAATCTTATTTCCGAGAAGGTAGACATTTACAATAATGCTTGGGATCAGTTCTGCTAGTATTTCATCTTGTTTGCTATTGCTACATACCTATGTAAAGTCTCTTTTGACAGAATTTTTTCTGCTTTATTTCTATCTCTCTCTCTCTCTGGTTATTAAAATTTGCGGGTTATCTCAAACGTCCAATCTTGACTTTGTTAGTACTGGTGTTATAATAACAAACATGTCCCTTAACTTTAAGCAGTAAAACTGCTAGTATTAACAAATCAGTAAGCTAGCTAAGGTTTCGACAATAAGGAATGGCAAGAAATATGAGCACAAACACAATTTCCCAAGTCGGAGGTTTATTAACAAAACGCTATTTTAAATTTTCAGTGTCGAGGAGGGGGAAGGGAGAATTTAAGTTGAGGGGTAGAAATGTGAGGGCTTAAGATATCCGTATACCACTTTATTAAAACTTTCTCCGCTTTTGAGCTACATTAAAATGTTATTAATTCACTGAATGTATTACATGTAAGTTGCTCAAACATGGAGTAATGGCTGTCTTAAGATTACGAAATATATTTGCTAACTTGATGTGTTGGTCAATGATTGATAATCCCTGTAAAGAGTGTTAGAGTTAGAGTTAGATGAGGTTTTACGGCTCAGTTTCCAACCAATTGGTTTAAGTCTGGCCTTTTTTTCCAGTTGTGGCTCACTGGCTTGTTTTCCCTACTCCATTGCTTATGCTGAGCACCAAGCAAAATGGCAGTAGGTTCCATTTTACAGTCTTTGGTAAAGAATGCCATCTTGCCAAGCCTAGCCGACAAAAGAGAGTGGCACCCTCCTGGGTACGTCACTTTGAATAATTGCGCTTGGGATTTGTAAAGCGTCTTCCTTCAAAGGCCTGTACAGTAATATGAAATATGATTACCGAATCATAAATGTATCAATACTTTTCAGTTCCCTCCTGGTTTTTGTTTACCCTTATTTCAGTAAATCCTCACAATTCACATTACGCACGATGTAAGTAGTACTCACCGATTCTCTGTAGGTTTCCTCTGTCCATCCTCTCCTCCATTTAACACGAATTGACAGCTGTAAAGGTAAACAGAAAACACTATTGATTTAAACAGTCGCTACAATAATTTATAATTGATATTTCAATCTAGAACTAAGACATGTCCTTATCTCTATGTACATGTTGCATAACTACGGTAATTAACTTTAAAAACGGGCAAATGATATTCTACCTGTGCAAAGCCTAAACTTATGTGAGTCGGTCATGAGTGGAGGAACGGGGAAACACCCTTTACTTTTAAAAGAAAACAAAACCCCTGGAAACTCCTGGAATTTTGTCCGAGCCCTAAAACTAATGTACATTCCTTATGATCAGGTGAGATTGACGCTTAAAATAACTTCAATCTCTGTTTTCTGTTTCGAGAAAATAAGTCAACTTCATATTTCATTTTCAATAGATTTTAAAAATTTTATCGATGTCAACATGTAGCACACTTATGAAGGACTCTATATATAAAACCAGGAGATATTCCAAAGTACTAACTTTTAGTAGTTGGGAGCAATTTTCACTCAGATTATATTTTGATTCTGAATAATGACAACATTGTGTAGAAGTATTCAGATATTGATATATTGCAATAGCTCTGCAAGGATGACAAGAGTGAGGAATGGGGCGCAAATAAACAGTGGCTGATGTACCGACAAAATATAAATAAATGGCTGTGTCGACAGCCATACAAGTATGTTGATGATTATAAACAACAGGATCCCACCAGTTTAACAACGAACCTAGATTGTATAACAGTCTTGCATGGATTCTAGGCTTTACAAAAATGAGAGGCTCAAGTTGTCTGAGCAAATCACGAATCTTTAAGAACTGAAACAATGAAGCGGCGGCCGGTGTATGGCGTCTCCATAGAACATTTGGAAATTAAATACTGCCATCTGAAAATTAAGTACAAAGAGACACATTTCCACGGTCTCTTGCACTGTTTAGTGTAACTTAAATACATGCTTTTCGGAACAGACACCCAGGAATATAGTAATTATGTGTCCTCAAAATGCTCAAAACATAGGGGTTGCGTTAGATAGAATCTGGCCATCAAGAATATTTCTAAAAGGTAAAGCACTGGTGCAGCCTCGTTAAAACATCCATGAAACTACAATGAGACTAACATTTACTGTTGACAATTTCAGGCCTCAATGAATTCTCCATGCACGGTGTTTGAACAGACCGTTGTCGGTCCACTCTCCACTGTAAAAACAGGCCGGACTAGTCGGTGAACCCTAAGGCATTTCGTGACACAAAACGGGACGTTCTCGATGGAAATTCCTGTGAATGTTATTATCAAGATTTCAGTATGCTAGCTTTATAAAACTTCCATGATTCACTAGCACCAGGAAAAGCAAGATGCTTTAACATAGCCCTTGGAGTGTTGAAAGCTGCGTCATTAAGCGACTTTACGACTGGGCATCTTTTTACATTTTTAGACGGAAATGTGTTGAACGCATGCACAGTAGTGCGAGTGTCGAAACAGTTTTAACTCGGCAATATCACAGTACGATACTTACTAGCAGAAGACTTGCATCGATACGTGTGAAGCTTGCCGAAAACCCCACTTCAAAACCGACTTTGAGCAATTCACGTTCGTGAGATAACCTACTGAATATCTCTACTACTGGTCAATCACATGTACTGGCGTAAGTAGTACCTGTACGGACAAAGCTCCTGGGGACACAGACTACACTTCACCCCCTACCCTCTTTGACTACAGTACCCACGCAATTTCAACAAAGGCTGTATATATTAAAGGTCTGCTTCGCACAATTCTTCGCTGATATCATACTGCAATTTCAAGTTCAAACCTTGACAATTTTTACTTTAACAAAGCATTGGTGTTAGCTATAAAGAGAAACAAGGCAAAGTATGGGGACACCATATTCTAATTACGCGAATTCACTGAGAAGGCAAGACCTTTGATGAACATAGTGTTACTAAATAGTAGAGTTTAATGATTACGTCAAGCATACAAAGTGTCATAGGAATAGTAAAACTTTCAAACTGTCACTTGCACATTTGAACTTGTATACGTACATATGCTATAGCAGACACTATACATCTTAGCATGGCGCCGGTTGTTTATACTACCAGTTCCCATCAGGACTGTAATCTTTAAAGTTTGCTATTCAGCAGTGAATAAATTTTGCAGTGCTAGCTGTCATAATGTGAGGACACTAGCCGATGGCTTACTATCATTCACATACTGAGACTATTTCTCCGTTCCCATCCCCCTCCTCATTAGTTTGAATCACACTGCAGTATTTTGCAGACTGGGCTTACCTTCGTGTGAAATGAGTTTCGAAAATTGCGAACTTGGATTAAAAAGGTCTTTTCATTAACTTTTTATGTTCAAACTTGACTCTCTCTATGCGTTTCGAAATCTTTAACCATAAAACCATAACGGGGCTAGGTACTACACAATGGGAGGAAATGGATTGCACCTGTCACTTAACTTAAATTTCAATAACGACTGTTGAGATTATATATCATTAATATAGCATTACCGCTCTTTCAAAAACTTCTTCTGCTGGTTCTGATCCGTCATCCTTGTTCTGTAAGAAAAACATAAAAGACGACTTGGCATCATTTGACTGGGGCGCTTTATTTAAGGAGATTACGTGTTTGCTTATATATGATTTATTAGCTAAAGGAAAATAAAAACAGGAATAATGATATACATTGCAAATCTACACACAATACAGCCGCGTAGGAAGATGTTTGACATGGGGGAGGGGGTGCAGACCAGATGCGATTTCTGTAACTCGACTCCCCTTCCCACACCAAAACATGTATGGTCAATTTGATTTTTCCGATTTTAATTTGAACAACAAAAAATAAAACTCTTCAAAGAAAAAGGAAACAACAATAATACATATTATATAGGCATGCATCGGTTATTACACCACATGCCAATTAAATACAATCATTTGCCGTGTTACTACCCTTCCATATCGATTATAATCTTGGGGTAAGTCGTTACAATAATAATGATATTATCATTATTATTGGAGGATGCATTATGTTGTGTGATCAGCGGCCTGGAGAGGGGTCTAAGGCAGAGATGTCAAGGTTAATGAGTAGCTGGGGGTGAGATATTGGAAAGCGACTCATGATGAGCGCAAAGCACGAAGTCCCTTCGGCCGGGGTCCAGGGCCTGCCATAGGGCCCTGGAAGCTGTGCGCTTTCAGAAGCTGTGTGGTGCAATCCGTGCCTTATTTGGTACCCTATTCTTCTAAGTTCGATCACCAAAATTTAGGAAAGTTACTTGACGTGTTCATAGTCATGTTGGGGTAACAAAACCAATTTAACACTATTCTCATGACTTTCCACTTTTGCTGACAATTATTCCAGGCATAAATTTTAGGCTTCTAATATGGTTTGTATATAAGTACGTTGTTAACATTTGTGGCCCGCAGTGTATCATTGGTTTAATATAACAATAACAATAAAATGCTTCCTGGATAAACTACTCCTCGCGTGAGAGAAACCGTTTGCGAAATGACAGAAGAAAACGAGGAATAGAATATCTCACGCTATACGTCCATGACAAAAATTCTACTCACCGATTGTATTATCTTCGTTTACGAAAACACATGACATGCAATCTGTTATCGGCCACTGGCAACGCACAATATATGTGAACTGGAGTTCGGTACATACAGGACACGTACGTAACAGTGTAGGCCTATTTGGTATACCATGGTACCGTTGTACCGAGAACGCGACAGTTCAGCTAAGTGCAAGCCTGCTATGCATGCTGTAGGGTTGCGACATAAGTTTAGATTTCACATCGGGGATTTCATGAAAAATCTGACCCTCCCATTTTTTTTCTCTTCAATAATAGCTAAGGCGTGTGATTGAGTTAGCTGAGCGTGAGAGCGTGAGTTGTGAGGTGTGTGTCTCACGCCTAAAGCGTAAGACTTGGTATGTCTGCTAAGGGGAGGGGACAACCCCTTCCCTTTGAAAATTTTTGAAAAGTTAGGTGTACTTACATGCAATCTGAAAAAATATGCTACCTTTGAAGTAAAATTTGAGTTAGAAAATTTAAGTATATTAAATACTACAAAAACGGCATCAGTGAGGGGCATGGCCTCATTTTCCCCAGATTACACTACTGATAATCATAGTATAAGTTTTACCATTAAAACACAGTGGTGAATTAATACCAAATATACAGGTTTGTTCGTGCCTTTCTTCAATGTGTTTCTTCTCTATTTCTACTTCTTTGTTGTTCAGTTGCATTTCTTTGCCACCTGATGAAGAGTCTATACTCGAAACGTCGTGGAATTTTCCGCAAACTTCTAGCACTTTTTACAGCCTTTATCGACTATATATATATATATATATATATATATATATATATATATAATATATATATATATATATATATATATATATATATATAGGTCGAAAGGTAAATAGTAGAACATTCGATCTTGAATTTTTATACCAATCCTAAATAGAGCATAGCCCTTATCAAAGCAGGAAAGGTTCAGAGAAATTACCAGAGAGAAAAATTGAGCCGTACCGAGGGTTTGAACCCGCCTGTTTGTCACTTCTGTGAATCACAAGCCGAACTGGTGTAGTGGTCACAGACTCTGCCCGGAAAGCGGAGGTTGGCGGGTTCAAACCCTCGGTTCGGCTCAATTTTTCTCTCTGGTATTTTCTCTGAACCTTTCCTGCTTTGATAAGGGCTATGCTCTATCTAGGATTGGTATAAAAATTCAAGATCGAATGTACTACTAATTACCTTTCGACCTACACATTCTAACTTCGATCTACCAACCTCGACCTACTGATTATTCATCCCGCTTGGGACTACCATGGTAACCAGGAGAGAAAATTGAATCACACGAGGTATTTGTAGCCTGTTTGTCACTTCTGTGAATCACAAGCCGAACTGGTGTAGTGGTCACAGACTCTGCCCGGAAAGCGGAGGGTGGCGGGTTCAAACCCTCGGTACGGCTCA